>JAJEJO010002560.1:294899-594587 GCA_020662805.1 Glaucomys volans
GGATTGAACCCAGGGGCACTCCACCACTGAGCCACATCCCCAGCCCTATTTTGTATTTTATTTAGAGACAGGGTCTCACTAAGTTGCTGAGGCTGGCTTTGAACTCGCGATCCTCCTGCCTCAGCCTCCCAAGTGCTGGGATTATAGGCAAGCGCCACCGTGCCCGACTTCAAATTGACATTTTTAGGGAAATCTAGAATGACTTAGGATTCCATCCACATGCCAATTATTGGGAAGGGGATAGTGTAAGGAGCAGAGAAATGAGAAAGCAGGCTAATGCTGCAGAAATCAATTCCAGAAAAAGGTACTCTTTTGCCAGGGGTGGTGGTACACACTTGTAATCCCCGTGGCTCAGGAGGCTGAGGCGGGAGGATTGCGAGTTCATAGCCAGCCTCAGCAACTTAGCAAGGTCCTTAGCAACTTAGCGAGACCCTGTCTCTAAATAAAATATAAGATAGTCTGGGGATGTGGTTCAGTGGTTAAGAGCTCCTGGGCTTAATCCCTGGTACATAAAAGAAAAAGAAACCCTTTTGTAGATACCATGTACTCTGAGAACCTGAAATATTCATAAACACGTTCATCTTACCAAAAAAAATGTTCATTTTGGCAGCCCCTTCTTGCTGTGTATTATTAATGTGGAGAGCATTATGTTTGCAGATCATGTAGTGCTCAGGATAGGCTGGGCTGATTTCTGGTTAAATAAAAGGCTATCTGGCTAACATGACCAGTAGAGTTTGGCCCTATGATGAAAACTTGTATGTGCCCTAGTAGGCAGAACCTTCTACTAGTGTCTAGAAATTAAGAGTCTTTGAATAAAAACAGAATAATTCACTGACTATGTGCACAAGAAACAACTATTTGACCTGCTGGTCTTTCTTGATCCAGTTGTCAGACAAGGGAGCATGGGGCTTTTCTAGTTTAGCCAATGTTTATCTCATACATCAATGTTTCAACCAAAGATTAACACTCATCCTTGCACAAAGGGGATACTCACCAAGGGAGCCTGGGGCATCGGCTCGTTCCTGAAAATAAAATGATAGAAAAAGAAAGAAGGTGTCAGACATACAATAATGGGTCACAGAGGTTTGCAAAAGCAATAGCTACAGTTTGCTAATTTTCTTAAAGGGTCAGACCCCTCATTTATTATGTTTTCCTCTTTCACTGGGCAAATGAAAGTTGAGTATACTAGAGTTTGGAACCTTCCCCAGCCAACTAGTGGCTTTATTCAATTGGTTTGTCTACTTCTTGCATATTAATCTATGGCTTCTTCCACAGAAGAAATCTTCTTCTGATGTCATGTATTATTTCATAATACTCTTTGGACCCTCAAAAATATTACATTTTCAAATTACTAGTCTTTTGTTGTAAGCAATGTAAACTAACTCAGGTCAATATAAAGACAAAAAAGAATGTCTTTTCTTTGTTCACATATATATTTGCATTATAGTTGCACATGATGGTGTATTTGTCGCTACATATTAGTACATAAACATAATATAACAATATAATGGGCCATTATCATTCCCCAGTAGTTCTTCTTTCCCACCTGTCCTCCTTCCCCCTGGTCCCTTTACTCTATTTTACTATTTATTATCACTTCAATTTTCATAAGATTTTTCCCCACCTTCCTTTTCCTTTTTCCCCTCTAACTTCCACATGTGAGAGAAAACATACAACCCTTGATCTTTTGAGTTTGACTTCATATAATGTTCTCAAGTTCCATCCATTTTCCTGCAAATGACATAATTTCATTTTTCTTTGTGGATAAACACAACTCCATTGTGTATATATACCATATTTCCTTTACCCATTCATCCATTGACATAGGCCTTTTTTATGGAATGAAGAGTTGAATACTCACAATTACCTGAGAAGGAGGGACCAAGCCTGCTATGGACTTTCTATAGTAAAAATTCCTAGACCTTCTCTACCAAGTGTTTTTTAAAGCAACCTGATGATGGGAATCATGTAGGAATGTTTGTTAAAACACTGATTCCTGGGTCCAATCCAGATCTGCTGAATCAGAATTTTGGGAGGAGAAGCCTGGAATCTGTACTTAACAGGAAAAGATCAAGAAGCGCTGCAGACAGTAATGACATTAACTCCACTCCATTGGCCATCAGGCTTTGCTCCAATTGGCAAATCCCAGAAAGGGATAATCTGATTGGCCCACCCACAGACAGGTGTCTGTCCACAGTCCATCTTCTGTAGCCAGAAGGGTTGTATTGGAGGACGCTGTCCAATGTATCAGGGACCAGGACCAGAGAAGGAGAAATCACAAAGAGCTGGGAACCCACTATGTAATGTCTATTACCAATAAAATAAGCCAGAGCAATGTAGATTTCGTTATCTGGTCCTTAAAACTCATTTAAAGTTCTAAAGAATTAAAACAACTACTTTTTAAAATTATAAAACATGGCTTTTCAGGAAAATTGGAGGGAGTGTCCCAGTGGCAAACTGAACCTGGATCAGGAATTTGCATGGAGCAGGTGGAAATAAGCCAAGACACAGAACCACACCATGACACATGCTACATTTGGGATATCACTCATGCTATGAAGAGCCACCCCATCTTCCCAACCCTGAGGCCTATACCCTGAAATGTCCCAAATTGTAGAGCATCCCTCCTGTGCTCTGTGAAAAGCATCCAGTCAGTGAATGAGCCTCAGAAAGCTCCAGCACCCCACTCTTGGCTGACTTATGGGGGTTACCTTCCATGTCTTCTGCTCTTCCCCCAGGAGGCCCCATGGCAACCGATTGTGCCAAACGATGGCAGCTTAACAGATAGTCTTCTTTGTCCACAAGGTCTTAGTCACAGTAAAAATTCAATAGATGGTTTTGCTGCAAGGCATATTTTCAAATGCCAGGAAAGCATCTGACAGCGTTGGATGTTTAGAGGGCTATTGTTAGGAAGATTAAGTGCTGTCCCACGTTGAATCATTTATTCAACAGCCACACAGGGAAGCTAATGAGAGGAAGCAAGTGCAGTATGTGTGTTTGGTGGGTTTTGCAGAGAAGAATTCCTCTCCTTATTTTATGCCTAAAACCAAGGACAGGGAATGTGAACAATGGGCAGGTCATAAGGCCTCACTTTGAAGGATAAACTATTGAAATTGATTCTAGGCAACATCCTCATGTCAGAGGCAGGCTGGAAATAAGAGAGAACACATTCCCAAAAGCCATAAAATTAATGATTTCAGTTCACCAAAGGCAAGTTTCCCCCTTTCCCAGGCTCCTGCTAGATGTTCCGTATCAGTCAACTCTCTGAAATGAATTTCTTTGAAGAAAGTATTTCACATGCGCCATTAATTCCACCCAGCATCCACTCACTCTTCTTTTGGCAATAGGAATCTGGTTTTCCATAGAGAACCACATGTTCCTGTTCTTAATTCATGTACTTCTAGTGGTCTTGAATCTATCCTCAGCTCTAGGGATGAGCAATAACCAATCAGATGAATACATTAAACTAGCCCATGGTGATTGGTTTATGCTTGGGCACAGGACCCAATCAGAATCAACCTAACGAAGTGAAATTTTACTAGCATGGAGAAAGGAGAGATCATTCTCTTTTCTGCTGGGAATGCCAGCAGTAAGGATCTTGTAAGCAGGGCTTTTGGGAATCATTGACATAACCCAAGAATGAAGATAACACAGAAGTCAGAGCAAAGACAGGGAGAGAAAAAGACTTGTTTGCATTCTTGGCACCAGCTATGCCTGAAGCTGGTCCTGTCCCTGGACTTTTCAGTTATACAAGCAAATAAATTCCCTTATTTTCCCTAAGCCAATTTGATTTGGGTTTTTAGTCTCTTGCAATTGAGAGTCCTAATTAAAACAGGAATGAACAAAATAATGCATTTTGTTAATTCTGTTTCTTCTAAAACTATCTATTAAGTACCTGCTGTGGCCTTCTGAAGAATTAGAAGGCTAGTCCTTCCAAGTGGCTAAGGGACAATGTTCATATATGCTGTACAAGTTCTGCTTAAAGCAAGAAAAGGGGATTTGTATATCAAATGATGTTTAAAATTCACCTGTTTGCCGTGAAAAGGAAAGACCAATGTGGGAGAAGAGGCCAGGGTTTTCTTAGAGGTTAATTAAGCTGGGTCATGTTGAGTTTGGCATATAGCCAGATGGGCCTGGGCCAAAGGGTAGAAGCCTGAGATAGCAGAAGAGTCTTCGTCAATATTAAGGTCCTCTTAGATGGCACTGGGAAATCCAACCAATTCAGATCTCTCCTCTCATTTGCCCTTTGGTAAGTTGAATTTGAGGAACTACCTAGATGCTTCTGAAGCTAGGTCAGATCAGCTGCAAAGCTCAGTAATAACTCTTAGGAAATGCACTATTCTTGAACTACATGTCATATTATTGATTTCACATAAAAATAATAGAGAAATCAGTCAACCAACATCTTTAAGCATCTGTTGTAGACCCACGTCGGTGGTGAGGGGAATACAAAGATTCATGAATGAGACCTGTAATCCATGTGTTTTAAAAATCAGCAGTGACCAACATTGGATAATGATAATTGGACATTGGAGAATCACCAAGTGCTTATCTGTGAATCCACTAAAGTGCAACGGTTGATTCAAGAAGGTGGGGGAGGTCAGAATGTAAGTTTTCTTAAAGGCAACATCTGCATTTTATGCAACCGATTCCCCTTAAGTCCAACATAGAACCTTACAGGAGGCACACTAAATATACAGACATGGATTTAAAAAGCTTTACCAAAGAAGGTGTCTGAGAGTACTATTTGAAAGGTACATCCCAGGAGAACGGGGAGAACTCTGCTACTAAACTTGTAAGAATCCATCATATGTGGGAAATGCCAGAACCATCTTTGAAGACTCTGGTTTGAGTGGTTTGGCTGGATTTCTGAAGCCTTCTGTTCATTCACAAGGGATTGAAAGAGGAAATGCTGAGTTCCTGTAGACTGGACTGAAAACCTTTCTTCTTTTTCTAAACTTCTGTTCAATTAAAAACCAAAAATCAGGGCGAAGTTTGAATAAGTAACTGCAGTGTTAATTGCTTTAGGTAATGGAAGTCAAAGGGTTTACAGAACGAGAGACTTTCCCATGCTGCGGAGGTTCCTTGGGTCATTTCACTTTCTCACATACCATATTCCCTCCAAGATCTGAAATACTGTCACCCTTCCACAGTACATCATCCTAGCCTATTTCAGAAGGTCCATCTTTGCCAAGCAACAGTGAGGTGGAATGATCATGTAGTTTCAGTCCACCTTTTTGGGTGTCTGACATTCTCTCTCTCACAGTCCTCCCCAAACTCTTTTGCAATTACTTTTATAATTGACTGGATTTCCCTGCCTCTCTGTCCTCATCACCTATAGTTTATTATCAACCCAACAGCCAGAATGATCTATTTCAAATATAAGTAAGATCGTGTCACTCAGCTACTCCAAAATTACCAAAGACTCCACTTTTCAATCAGAGTAAAATCCCAGTCCTACCGATGGCTCGTTAGACTCTATTCCAGGGGTTCTCACACTAACAGGAAATCCAGGGGAAGACTCAAACAAGCAAACATGTCCATGCTGCATCCAAAACCCATTTTATCAATTTCTAGAGATGCTATTTTTTTTTATTTACTTATTGATTCATTGAACACAAATGGAGTACAGCTATTGTTTCACTGGTTGTACACAAAGTAGAGTCATTTTATCAATTTCTAGAGATGCTATTTTTTAAAGGTGATTCTTTTTTACATGATCATTATAGAGAATTTTGAACATACACAAAAGTAGAGCAAATGGTACATTGACTTGTGTGTACCCTACGTAACCCAGCCCCCACACCTCTCAACCCATGGCCAATCCTGCCCCCACCACATCCCATCTCCTTCCTGCACCTTGTCTATTATGGAACCAATCCCAGACATCATCTCATTCTATCTATAAATATTTCAAAATGCAGCTCAAAGAATTAAAGACTCCTTCTTTCCCCCTACATAACCACAATGCTGTCATTAAATCTAAGGGGAAAAAATGAAAATGAACAGCTATTGTGATCCCCTGTGAGGACTCAGAACCGCACCCTCTGTGGTCTGCCTCCCTGACTCCCACTTGGATCTTGTCTATGGCTCTTTCCCCCCTTCATTCCCCTCCAGCCACATGCTGCCTTGCCCTGTTGAACACACTGAACACTAGGGAGCCTTTGCACTCAGGTTCTCTCTGCCCGGGGTTGATCTGTTCCCAGACAGGCCCAGGGTCCTGTCCTACCCCATGCCCACTTTTCAGTGAACCCTTCCTTGTAGTTCCTCCTATACTTGTAGGAAGAACTTGTAGTTCCTCCTATATACACCCACACATCCTCCCTATCACTCTTCCATACTTATTTTTATTCATGAATAAAAAAATAAAGTGGGATACTCAATAAAGTGAGTACCCCAATCCTTCCTGAATTAATGAAACTGCATCCCCTATCAGAACACAACACCATGTAAACATTTGCTGAACGAATGCAGGAGGGAGTGTCTCAATTGGGTAATGTTATGCCTCCATGGGAGCCAAAAGGATAAGAAGTCAACTAAATAGATACTATATTTCATTAAGCTTAGAGAAAAAACCCAAAGCATTTGTAAACATGAAAAGGTGAGAACAATTAATAGGCAATGCATTCACAGTGAGCTATTAATGAAAACGAGGGTGTTTGAAATCAAATCCCAAATACCGAGGTCAACATCAGAAAGAATGACTGTTCTTTCATGAACAGTCCCTTGAGCAGCTCCTATGATAGAATTAAGCCAGTATGGTAACAAGAGGGACTGTACCATCATAAAGAAACGGTCGGCGCTATAGCTCAGTGCAGAGCACTAGCCTAGCATGTTTGATCCTTGGCACCACATAAAAATAAACATGAAATAAAGGCATGCTGTCCCATCTACAACTACAACAAAAATTTTAAGAAAGAAGAAACACTTGCAATATATAGGTCAAAGTTAGTGACACATAAATACATATGTATATGTTTGTGTTCTACCTAGGAAAAGAATTAGAGTGAGCAATTTCAGGCCCAAGTAGGTAAAACCCCAGGCATCCTTGCTCATTAGCATTCATGTTCTCTTTCTCAGGGGAACCTGATCTTGGTGTTCATTGTGTATGTTGTTCTCTCATTGAGTCAGGAGCATGGATGGCCACCTTCCAACAGGAAGAAACAGTAATGACAGTTGAGAATCTCTGAAAAGCTAGAACCACACACTTGGGCATAAAAGTACTAAAATCACACTTCACTTCGTTCTTCCTCCAGAGCCAAGAAGGACATTGGAGACATTCCCTTTGGGAACCATATCTATAACAGATTGTCTCTGTCCACACTTAGAACATTAAGGACTGGTCGCCCACATAACAGGGAGCTCTCACTCTCATTTTCCAAGTTGTTAAGGCACAAGGTGTCCTGACTGTTTACCTGGCACAAAAATATCCAAGGGCATGGTCATTATGACAACAGGAGATGGACTTGCATGAGGAATGACCTCTGGATTGGCATCTGCTCCTCTGCTTTAGAAATCATGGAAGTGAGTGAGATATGCAGATAACAGATACTCTTCACTTCTCAATGCAAACAGTGCATATGGAAACCCCTTAGAAATACTGTAATAAAGACTTCAGTCATCAAAGTCTGGCAGTTACCCTCAAGAGTCACAGGCAAAAGTTTAGCAACAGATGCTAAGGAGTTGCATTGATTCCACGTTCATTACATGTGTGTGAGAAAGCAGGATCATCGCTAAAGTCATTTGTTCTGAAATCCGCTCCCAATGCGCTCCTGTTCTCTGCATGAAGAGCTGCCATGCTTGTGAACACAGGCGTTTTATAAACACAAATAAAAGGAAATGAAGTTTCACTTAAAACTGTAATGAATTTTCTTTTTTGTGTGTTTTGTAGCTTGGGAGTGATAGAGACCTAAGTGTGTCTTTTCTTCCCATTAGAAGATAAAGATGATATATTTAATGATCAGCTACTATAGATTCACCAATTCCACCCAGAAATATTAAAAATAAGCATTATGCTAATGTGCTAATTGCCACAGTTTGGCCTGAAGGAACGTCACCGGCGTGGAGAAAGCTGGAACACCAGTACTCTCCATGGAATAGACTCATTTTTCTTTTCTCTTTTGTAATTGCTAAAATACTGCTACCCACCGCCATCCGTTCTTTGGGGTGGCCTGAGGAGGTTGGCTCCTGAAGTCTTACAGGTGACTTTAAAAAGGGCATTTGTTACTGAACATAGAGGCAATTGGTTTTCTTGAGAACGCAAGAAAGAGAACCCAGACTTTTTAAGTTTGCACCTTTGCCAAACCTTGGATAAGTTTGTAAACATCATAAAATATGTTACGATGTTTACATCATATGTCTCTTATTATTAAGAATT
Organism: Glaucomys volans; assembly: GCA_020662805.1. NCBI lineage: Eukaryota > Metazoa > Chordata > Mammalia > Rodentia > Sciuridae > Glaucomys > Glaucomys volans. The sequence goes on from JAJEJO010002560.1 coordinate 303,277, forward strand.
ACTGTTGGAAGTATGAACAGAGTCTACTTCTTGAAATATTTTTTATATAATAGTTACGATATTCAATTATACAATAGTAATTGTGAATAATTATACTAAACCCCAGTCTGTTTTATGACTACTTCTCACGCTGAGCTCGCATACTCTACATAAACACCATCTGTATCGAACATAAAACTCTTAGTTGCTGTAAGAACACAAGCTTGCAAAATGTAGCTTATTAATTCTGGGCCAAGCAGTTTCATGGCTGTTGCCTGGGTCCCCGGGAGCCACATGACTCTAATGATCTTCTCAGACTGTGCTCTGTGTCTTTGACTTAAAGCCTAGTTACCTGTATGGCTCAGACTCATTGCAGGAATCATGACCCAGGTACCCAGAGGCTGACCCACCTCTGCAGTTTCTATTTAGTATCAAGTGCACTTCACTCTTCAGAGTTCTGCTGAATTCCTACATGCATAGTGGAGATTTAAGCACTTAAGTTTGGCCAACAATAGTGCTTCCTGAATCTCCCTTTACGGAATGCTAGCAAGATCTGTGAGTACCAGGTTCCTTCTCTAGAAATCCCCAAATGAAGCTTTCTCCCCTAAAGAAGCCCCTCACTATGTGAAAAGTTTTTAACAATTAAAGAGAATAGCAACTTTAAAAAAAAATGACTCTCATCTCTGAATAGTTTTTGGTTCAAGAATTTATACTTTGGTAGACAACTACCACCTAACCTACTCAAGTTAGACCTAGGGAGAAGAATTGAACAAAGCACATATTTTGTTCCCAACAGACGACATAAGTAGTTTTCTATCAATAAACACAATTCAGACACAACCTGTAAATAAACCAATTTCTTAGCAGGAGTAAACCTAATCCAAGAAAGATGATTTACGCCCATTCTCCAAAGCCATTTTATTTTGATTGGTTATTTGTTTCTAGCAGTTAATTGAGCCCAAGCAACACATTTCTGGGCTTTTGATGATCTAAAAGCAAATACCATTGTCAAATTTTAGCATATTTCAATTTTGAAAATTTTCCCTGACAGAAGTCCTGATCTCCTTGCCAATCATGATTTTAGTAGGAGTTCGGCTGTGAGAAAACAGTACTTTTTCCTATTTTTTTTTTCTTTTTTCTTTTTAAGGAGTCGGGGGAGGTCCCACCTCCAAATAACAGGAGCAATGCTGATTATATTTGCTGCACACAAATGGATACTGCATTTCCCCATGGAATGAGGTCCTGTTTTGGAAAGAACTGTGGCCGTGCTTGTTTCATTGGCCAAAATATTCAGAACATCATTAAAAAGTTCCAAGCTAGGTATGCCAGCATTTGGACAATTTATAAAAATGTTATTATGGACAAAATGGTGCCAGTCCTTCCAGGTAACTGTCCAAACATTCAAAGATGGATGTCTTAATTTGGCATCCAAAAAGCACACAAGAGGTCAGACTGTATGTAAGTAATTTCCTCAGATGCTGTTATTTGTCTCCTGGGATTCCACGTACTCAATACCAATTATAGAGGAGAGGATTAAGAATGGGCAGAAAGGGTGAGGGTTGGAACAGCAGGCCTGGGTAATTTGGACTAAGATCTTGTATCAAATTTGCAAATTACCAATTAAGGCAGGTTTAGGATGTGGCATCATTTTCGTTCATTGTGACAAACTGAAAATTAAGGCTGTCTCTTGCATGTCAGAGGGATGACAGCAATGACATATAACAAGGAATGTTATCAAAACCATCATTCTCAGGAAGAATATATTCTTGGACACAGGGCAAACTGCTGGAAAGAAAAAGTAGGGCAAAAATCTGAAAAGAAACCTAAGACTTAGACCTCAAAATCACCATTACCTTGATTCTGGGTAAGTTCCTCAAACACCTTACAAATGAAAACCCCAAAATATTTGTTCACCAGAATTCTCGCACATGCCTGGTGTTCCCTGTGAATAAGTTTAGATTTATCATTCACTTCTCCTCGGTCTGAGCAAGAGACCATTTGCAATGTAAGCATTAGTGCTTTATTTAAAATTAAGACAATAATACAATCTTGTTAACAGGGGAAGTATCTCCTTTGACAAGTGGCTCCCTGCGGTAGGATACACCCCTCTTAGTAAGCAGAGGCATGTGGTCTCAGAAAGACTGGGAAGTCACAAAGCAGTGTGCAGGACTGAGACTGCCTGACTCCGAGGGAGGCACATTCCCTCTGTTGTCTTGGTGTTCCCAGGCTCCATGTTGGATCTGTTCACCGCATTCCTTACATCATGCACAGTAAGACACACCCACCTAATGCTCACCCATCTCAGTCTTCCTTGAATCTTACTTTTTGTGTTTTAAAGATGTAGTGCAATATTATGCCTTGGCACTTGCATGGCTCCTGGAGTCCTAAAATTTGAATGCAAGTCAAAGCTGTTTGCTTGAATACAAAATAATGGCAGAGAGACTGTGGTAAGGAAAACAATCAGACTGGAAAGTGTTCACACCCAAATGAGTGCCAGGTGGCACTATGCCCCATTGAGGAACATGGATTAGGTGGCACTCACCTGGGTTTACTGCTTGCATAGACGTGAGGATAACATTGATTAGTGCCTCAGTCTAGGATTTCTATCATCAGGCAAGATCATATACAGTTGCACATCCTATGCACAATTACGTAAAAATATATATGTCAAATATATGTCAAACACATACAAATATTTGAAAGCAAACGAAATGACAGGAGATCTAGAGTGAGAAAATTTCCATTTCAGTTCAACTGTGGCTCGTCTAAACAAAAACACTGGAACAAGTCACAGATCTCAGTGCCTCAGTTTCCTAATTAGTTCCACGAGGTTAACTCCTGCTCCATCTAGAGAGGGAAAGGAACAAAGTAATCCACAGAAAATGGCTTTGAAAAGTACAGAGTGCTATACAAATGGTGGGGATAATGAGATGTTTTACAAAAGAGCATTATTCCTTTGCTAAGAAGTGTGCATCCACATTCACGTTTCCTATCTGTGAAGATTCTTCTTTGAAATTAAATTGAGACCATAACCAACATCCCTCCCAGCGCTGCCTGAGGTTTTACTCAGCAACAAAGCAAGGGCTTCTTTTCATCATTCATCACATTTGAGTTCAAGCACCGAGAGGTACTTTTTACCAGTGGTGAAAATAGCTTTCTTTTCACAGCAGAAATGCAGAAAATGATGTCTCTCTTGATGCTAATGTCAGAGTAAGGCTTATTCTACCGTTGCCACCCCAAATGCCTGGATCTGGCTTTCTGGATGGAGTTCTCACATCAGGGAGATGGAAGAAGTGTGTGGGAGAACATGAAGCCCTGGCTTTACTTATGTACGTGAATAATCAAATATTGAGGTACATTTTCAAGGGCGGGGGGGATCTCATTCCATTTTTCTTTCAGCTTTCAGTACCAACTGAGTACTCACTTCCAAAAAGAGAAGACAAAACCTTTCATGCATTCAGTCAACTCTGATCAGACCTTCCTTACTAGGAGGTCCTTAGTGTTTTTTATGATTTCCACAAACCTGACCTCAAACTTCTTTTCCAGTACTTTCTAGAAAATGCTCACCTCTGCAAAAGGACTGTGTTCAATTTTGCTGGATTCTCTACTGTAGCTCTGAGGTACCCAGGCTTTCAACATGAACTGCTTTCCTCCAGCCCTCCCCTTAGCTAATTCTACCAGGATAGGACTTCCATCTTGGCCTACTGAGTGAAATCCGACCCAAACTTCAAGGCACTTCTCAAACACCAAAATTTCATGCGGCTTTCTCTAAGACCCCTAACCAATTGCAATCTCTCCCTTTCCTAAATGAATGCTCATTTTCTCAGATTTAACACACCCACCACACACCACACACACAAGTGTTCTTATTGGTACACTGATCATTCTGTCTAGTGGGTGTCTTCCCTACCCCAATAAAAAATAAAAACTCCTCAGGTGAAGGATAGCTTTGTTATTTTAAATTTTATTTGTAAATGTTTATTAAGGAAAATTTCAATTATATACAAAGTAAACAGAAGGCCCTGTTTAGTTTTGCTCCTCCTTTGGGACCTATCACCGGGTTTTGCATGTTGCAGAAGTAAATTTAAGTAATTAGGGCCTTAGGCAAATGGAGCTGTCTGTCTGCATATCTGATTTCACATATGTGGGATGGGGAAGCTTTTCCTTAGCAACACACTCTGATGCACACAACCTACACACCTGTAGGATCGCAACTGATGCCAGTTAAACCTGTTCACCAGCTTTCACATTCTGGAAAGTGTTAATCCTTGTGGTCAGTTCAGTCAGTAAAGCTAACTGCAGTTGAGTAGACAGGGACAAAAATCTATATACTGAAGAATATTTTCGAAGAGACATCAAGACTGGTTGCACACCTGTCATTTTCTTAGTGAGGTACATTTCTTTTAAGTTTAAGGATATTTGCAATATTTGAAGGATAACATCAGTAACTTTCTAGTTATATCAGAATTACAAGGTTTTTTTACCTTGCCTTATTGACTGATAACAAATAACATTTGAAAGTATCTTCCTCCTCCCCCACACCCCAAACGTCAACCACAGGGGACTAAGTCTATTTGATACAGGCTATTTTTTTTTTTTAACTTCTGCCTCTTAGCCCATTAATTTGTGCTAAGTGTGTGTGTGTGTGTGTGTGTGTGTGTGTGTGAGTGGGTGGGTATGTGGTGTGTTTTAGGGAGCAGTGAAATCCTTAAAGTGAACCAGGATTCTACAGTGATAGATTACATGTCCATGCTGTGTCATATCCAATTAACTCAAATTGACTGTACACTGCATTATTCTGTTAGTGCATGGAAGATCAATAAATATGGGGAAAATCCACCCAGCTCTCCACTTTCCCATCCGATTCTAGTAGGTCTGAGACGGATCATGCTACTGTGATGTGTACGCCACGGCTAAGGCAGGCAGGTGGTGCATAGACACCATTCAAAGTTGGCCTATTCAATCCCAACTCCTCTAACGCTCCATTCATGCATAGCAAAACACCATCTGGTCCTATTTTGCCTCCAGCAATCACAGCTGACCAAAAACGATAATAACAGCTGTTGCAAAACAAAAGCCAAACAAAGGGGGTGGGGGGGAGGAGGAAAGGTTAGATTGAAGTCCAGTGCTGAAAAATGTTCCATGAAGTGAGAAATAGGAAAGAAACCATTCAGATGTCTAAAGCCCGCTGAATGGACACAGCGGAGGACTCCTACTTAAACTTGAGATATTAATCCATCTGTCTAGAAAGCCTTCGAACCTCCGTCAGGTGGTAATATATTGCAGAAATTATGCTGCACGAAGGCATTTAAGCTTTTGTTCTTTGAGTCGGGAACTAATGACCCCATGTCAGCTAAAAATGAAAACTCCTTATGTTCTTTCATCATACGGCAGTATAGGTTAATGCAAAAAAAGAACATGTTTAGCCAAGAGTAATAAAATAATGTCCCCACTGCAGGGGAGAGGGGAGGTGTATGTGAGATGGAGGTGGCAGGGGAGAGGAGAGACCCCTTCATGTCTATATACCACATACCACTTAAGAGGTCTGTACCAATCAGATACCACATTTCTCATGCTTATGTTTCATTACCCTGATTTATTTCTGATCTGTAACAGAAAAAAAAAAAAGTGCACCAAAGACTTACTTAAATCTCAGGAATAGAAACCAGTTACATGCATAAATTAAAATACTAGTTGATTCATCATATGCTTTTGTGAATTCTGAGAAAAATAATTTGGTTAAAAGGTTGGGAGATTCTTTTCATGATTCAAGCCTTTTGACATTTTAAACACATAATTTTGCCTGGTGATTAATTTTTAAAACTGTAGTAATTAAAGTACCCAGGATTTTTCTTTTTTTTCCCCTGGAATTGACCGTCAGTGGTTTAGCAGTGTTTAATCAAATGTGATAAAATCTAAGATTTATAAAATCATTTAATAGATGTTACAACACCTGCCTCTAACTGCAAACAGTTGAAAACAGACTTCACTTGCAATTAAGTCTTATCACTAGTGACATTTTTTTCCAAGCAATACTTCATGGGTTTTCAAAATGACAATTACTGAACTAATACACAATTACTGTCACATGTAGTTTAGCAATTAATTTTGAAGACATTTGTCTAAAGGTTTCACAACAGAATATAAAATGGTTCTTATTGTTATGTAATGTTAGTTTCAATTCACAGAAAATCTTTTACCATCAGCTCTGCTTCTGATGGGTCTGATGCAAGCAGATCGTTTCTTTGTGGAATAGAATGCTCCCTTGTAGATGCGATTAGGCATCTTCCTAAGACTGTTTGAACACGGATACCTGTCAACTAATACATCTTATGAAAAGCTTCAATTTAGACATAAATTTTTCTACGGCAAGAAATCTATAAATTTATAATTAGAATCTCTTGCTGTTCAATATTTGTACATAATACAGAGTACGCGAGGATTATGAAATATTGAAAGCTGAATTCATTATTCATAACCCACAACATACAGTAAATATTCTTTGAAATACAACAACTTTGCGGAATCCATGTTCTATGATTTTTGAACGTCTTGCACACAGTAGCTCCGGACAGCACCACACACCCCCTCATTTTTCCAGATTAGGATTCTGGTCAGGGTTGACACTTGCTGTTTTTAATTTTCATTTTATCATAAGCAGTTTAAGACTGTTGCCAGTGGTAATTTGCAATTTTTATCAAGACCTCTTCATTATAGCTTCTGACAGGACAGATGCTGTAATTAATCATGCAAGACAACTGGGGATAGTGGTCACACGGCTCTCAAAGAGAAGCCACCATAGAGCAAAAAAGGGGGAAGAAATGGGCACTGAAATAATTATTTTGGCTTTAAAATTAGCATTCACCACCCATTTTAATAGCAATAACAACACAATGCCAGATAGTAGTGGCCCCCAAAGAGAAGATGATTGCTTTTCTCTATTTACCTTGTGCTTGCACCTTAACAAAAAGAAACATTATGAATATTTCCAATATTGTTTAAGGACTTCAGTTTTAGGCTGATCCATTGGAATTCTTAGCAACGAATATCACTTTTTCAAATGAAAATGAAGAGATGAAGTTGGGATGCAAACAAATGGGGCATGGGCCCTATTTCCCCATCCTACACGTATTCAAGGAAACAAAAGTGAAATTTGACATAGCATTTTATTTGAAAAGTGAACAGTTTCCTTGTTGTTGCATCAAAATACAGTCCACAGTTTTTACTGAAATGTGTTTATTCTATAGCAAGATAAAAGCATTTTGTTTCAGTTAAGCAAAATACAAACAACTTAATCGCTGCTATCGTAACTCATAAAAAAGTATAAAACAGCATAAAAACACAATAAGCAACGTAGCAATGAATGGTTTATGTCACCAGTGTTTACGTTAAAGCCTCATTTAGGAAAACTTTACAACACATGATATGAAAACTTACAACTTTGAAAGAAAATATTTACATTGATTATTCAGATGTAGTGTGCCTTTTAAATATTCTACCGGTATTACATCATAATAAAAACTCTTGCTTTTTCTTTTTAAATCTTAACTTTTGTAATAACTGTTTTCATTTAAGTGCATTTCCCTTTTAAAAATACAGTGTTTTTTATTTTTCGAAACTTGTCACTCAAAACACGGAATATAGTATTCACATTTCTTTTCTTCTAATTGCAATGAACAGGATGGGCTAACAGTGGTCATAGATATTGTTACAACATATACTGCGGCTTGATTTGGAGAAGTCCTGGATAAAAAGTGGAAATGAGTCAATAATTGAATTTAATCACTTGTATTTTTTTTTTTTTTTCTGGAGAGATTTAGGAGAAAAAAAATAAGAGCTTTGGCAAAAGTCTGTGATTTACATTATTTTTTTCATGACAAAAAAAATGCCATCAACTATTTACGTCATACAAATGTTTGTATGAAACTGGATCTTCATATTTCAGGTAGTTACAACTGTGCTTTTTATTTTTATTTATTTTTTTAGGGCTTCGGAAGTTCAAATAGCCTGGTAGTGTGGTTTACTCACTTCTGGAGAAATAAGGCCATTTTTTTATGACTGAGAGAGGCCAGTTTATAGTCATCAGTATGTCCCAGGATTCATTAAATGGTTTGATTCACATATTGTAGGTATAGCCTGAATAAATTAAAAAAGGCATCACATAAAAGAGCACAGCTTTCCTTGTTTAAAAACGAAGTGATTGATAGTCAGCTAAGAGATGGGACCCAGCTACACTGCAGTTCTTATTGCCTATCTAATAGACGCTGGAGAGGACCGTTTGATCTGTTACACATTTCTGCATAACCAACACCAACTTACACGTTTCAGCCCCACACGCCTTCCCCTCCTGAGCCGCTCTCCTCCGCACGCAGATCCACCTTCAGAAAATACTGACCTGTGATAATACTTGAGTCTGTGTCTGAGACTGGATTTGCGACTGGTGCTGCTGAGAGGCCGGCTGGGGGCTCCCGATGGCAGGGATGGGGGATGTGATCTGAGAGGTGACAGGGGAGTGCTGCCGGGGAGAAGGCTGAGACTGGTGCTGCATGTGTTGCAGCTGCTGCAGCTGGATGTGCTGCTGCAGCTGCTGCTGCAGCTGCTGTTGGTTGATTTGCTGCTGGAGATGCTGCTGCTGCTGCTGCTGCTGCAGGTGCTGCTGCATGTGGTGCTGAAAATGCTGCTGCTGCATCTGCTGCTGGATCTGCTGATGCATTTGGTGCTGCTGGAGTTGCTGCTGCTGCATCTGCTGCATCTGTTGCTGCTGTTGCTGCTGCTGCTGCTGCTGCAATTGCATCTGATGCTGTTGGGTTTGCACCGAAGGGCTCACTTGGGTGGAGGCTGCTGAGCCAACCATGGTGGTCCCCATGGAGCTTATCAGCGGAGCCCCAATGTTCGAGGGCATGTTGGCTGCAATGGTGACTGATGTGACAATCTGGTTCATGGGGAGTCTCATGGTTAAGGGTTTGGGAGCGATTGACCTAGGGAGCGACTGTGGGAGAGTCTGAGGTGAGGCTGGTACCGTTCCATGTTGTGAGAGTGGAGTGTTGAGAAGGAGGGAGGATGTCAGATTGGTTGACGCCAGGGTCTGCTGAACAGAACGAATGGTCTGGGCTTCTGCTGACTCAGCGGCAGCCTGAATTTGGCGGAAGAAAATTCCAGAATGTTATGATATACAAGTATGCCACAGTACCTACATATTTTTAAGCATTATAAATTAACTTAAAAAATGTCCACCAGTATTCATGCCTCCCATCTCCATGGTCTTTGTCATGTGACTATTTAGCTCTTTCTCCATCTACTTGAGTCAAAGCTGCCCTTGTGCCTTTGCTTTGGTTACCAGAATGGAATGAAAGAGACACTGTCCAAGATCCACACTAAGGCCTCGAGACCTTGCACCCTTCCACTTGCTCTCTTGGAATCTACCAGCACCACGTGCAGGACAGACACATGACCCAGCTGCTCCCTTCAAGAGCCACTCATGCCAGCCAGCCAACTCTACAGGCATGCACTTGACTCCAGCCACCTCCCCAACAGCCTGCAAGCTGACCCCAGACAGAACAGCGGGGCTGGATCTAAAGAGCCAGCCAGCTAACTGGCATGCTCAGAGATAAGTGCTTCTTTATAAGTCACTGTGCTTTGTGGCTGGTAGTTACACACACCATTGTGTAACAAAAGAGGACAGGTACACATATTTAAAAACACTGATTCTTCAGTATTTAAGTCCATACTAACCTCACCACTGAGATGCTGTACATTGAAAAACAGTCAGTGCAGACTGAGTTCAAATCCAGCTCTACTACTGAATAATTCTGTGACTTTGGGCCATTCATTCACCCACCAATTCCTGAGTTTCCTTATCTATAACATGGAATTATAGGGCACTGACCTTGTGTAGAGGTTATGGGAATTAAATTGGGCTCATGTGATAAGCATTTAGAACAGTGCCTGGCCCTTGGGAAGTACTTGGTAAATGTTACTTATTTTCATCAATCAATAACTACTACCACCAGAAAACTACCGCTACTAGAAAACTTCAAAATCCTGTGTTTTCGTAATTATTTATACCAGTGCTCACTTGGTCTATAAGAAAACATAATTAGAGTCCTCTGAGATACTAATCTGAAGCACTTTACATCTTTAGAAATATTTTCAGTTTACTAATTGTGATTTTTTTTTTTTTTTTTTTTTTTTTTGGTACTGGGGATTGAACCCAAGAGTGCTTAAACACTGAGCCACATCCCCAACCTCTTTTTAATTTTCTATTTTGAGACAGGGTCTTGCTAAGTTGCTCCTGTCCTTGCCAAATTGCTGAGGCTGGCTTTGAATTTGGAATCCTCTTGCTTCAGCCTCCTGAGCTGCTGGGCTTACAGATATGTGCCACCATGCCTGGCTACCAATTATTTTTGAAGATCTCCAGAATTTATCAAAGGGTAAGAGGAGATTGTTCAACCCTCATGTGACGGCACAACCTGTTAATGACACATGATATAGGTCTATGGCCCAACAGGGAAACTACCCATTCCATTTTGTGCTAAAAAACACATAATTACTTCCACAAAAGTTAATTATTTCACAAATGCAACAGTGATTGGAATGCTTCATCTTAAAGACTGTTTTCTTTTTTCTTTTGTTCCACAAAATTAGAGGTGTCATTTGAGAAGGGAGTAGCAGGGGGAACTTTGGAGGCATCAAGCGGCCATATAGTATCTTCATGATTTAAAATACTTACAGGCTTTTATGACTCCAATTATAAAACACTGGTATTGGAAGAAACCTGAGAAATCACCTTATAAAGAGTCACCCAAGTACACAAAGTCATTTCTGATGGCTTCTGACTGAAGACAAAATTGCCACTGAAAAGCCCCATCGCTCCACTTTCTCTCCACTCTCTCCCTTACAAAAGCCTAGTGTGGCCTGCATGCCATTCAAGGTCCCATTCTGACAAGTCTTAGGGTAAGAAGATAGCTAAGAATACTTAAAATTGTCTTTAAAAAAAAAAAAAAAACTCATGGAATGACCCAAAAAGTAGAGTACACACAATTTTGTACATACATACATGTATATGGCTCATATATACTCTGATGTTTAAAAATCACCCAGCTAGTCTCAAGGAAGAAACCACAAGGAAAGTCTACATGGGCAATTGCACCACAGAGCTTTTAAAAGGGGCCACCTTTGATGGTAAATGGAACTGGGTGGGTGATTGTAGAGTCCCCCCTTGCCTACCATGTTTACTCTCTTATGGTTTAGAAGTAAGCTTCTCTTAATTTCCTTGAAGATGAAAAGTGACAGTGGGGTCACTACTGAAGGAAGGAAATCCCAGGCTCTTGCAAACAGAGGTGTCCAATGGTTATCCGTAGCCAAGAGGCTGAGACCTTGCTCTGGGTAATTTCACCCCTTGGATGAGTAGTCTATCTAGGACATGGAGATCTCAATTAGCTCCCCGGACATCACGGCTGTTATATCTGAGGACTAAGATCATATGTGCCCAAATTCTTGTCTTTTGATTCTTTCAATTATTGTACTAGAATTTGATTTTCAGTCATCACCAGCATGGAGGCAACACACTGGATAGCCTGGGATGGGTCCCCATCTCTTTAAATTATGGGTTCCAAATCACCCCGTTCTGCTGATAGTCTGATCTTCACCCTGTGCAATTAGGAACTGCCTCCTGTGAGATCACTGTGTTAGCCGCTATTTCACACTTCTGGGTCAGGATGAAATTATTCAAGCTTATACCTCAAGGACTATTTTAGGTCTCTGAATATAGATTTAGGATCCTCCCAAATAGCATTTACTGAGTTAAAGAACCAAACAGACAGTACTTTAAGGTTTATTCTTAAGAATTCTGTCCTATTGGCTTTTGGGGGGGGATTTCACTGAAATCCAACTGGAAATGTCTCTGGATCCTGATTCTAATACAATGTATCACTTATAAATTATGCCTTCTAAATTAGTCACCAACTTGATGAGCCCAAGCATGGGTGCTATCTGAGATACTGGTTCTTGGCTTAAATCCTTATACGGTCCATTATTCATGCTTTGATGCACAAAGATCACTTGTACCTGCTTCTGGTACAAGAATGAATAAATGATCCATTTAAGAAGCGCATGCACACACCGCCACTCTCTTCACTGCGCTCCCATCTCATTAACCACCTATACCTCAAGTATGAACATCTGTAGCTCACACAGTTTTCCAGCAGTGTGCAAATCCTGAGAATGGAATCAGTATATCTTCCAGGTCTCAGAAAAAGATTTGCTATTGACTCAATAAATGTTTTCTCTTTCCAATGAAGTGGGAAGTATCCTGAGAGCTGTCAACAAAGGCAGCGGACCTCTGTTGATCTGATTCTGAGCAGCTGCCAGTGGCAAATCTTCATATACAGAAAAAACTCAGGTGTAAAAGAGAAAACAAGGCAGTAACCCTTTCACAATGGCTCCACATTCCCCTGTTGAACCCAAGACAACACTAACAATGAAATGGACCTCTGCTTCCCAGAAGAAATATGTCAACACCAAAAACATTAGTTCAAACTATCCTCCCTAAAGCCCATCTAAATTCTAGGCAAAGACAATGTTAATTAAATATTAAAATGATACAAGAGTTCAGGGCTGGGGGCGTAGCTCGATGGGAGAGCATTTGCCTAGCATGCATGAGGCCCTGAGTTCAATCCCCAGCACCACAAAATAATAAATAAATCAATAAACAACAGAACTCAAACTCCTTTTGGATCAAGGTAACAATTAACTAGAGTGGCATTTGCTTTGGGGTTGTATAATACATCAGGGTCTATTGTATATTCTATGTGTAATACATTCACTTTGTCTTAGTACTTGGAGTATTTATTTATTATCTATTTTAAATAATCATGAGGTTTATTTATTTATATTATATGGAACAGTTTGGTCAAAAATGCACCATTGGGCTGGGGATATAGCTCAGTTGGTAGAGTGTTTGCCTCACAAGCACAAGGCCCTGGGTTCAATCCCCAACACCAGGAAAAAAAAAAAAAAATGCACCATTTACACTCAAACATTGCTGGCAGGACTGCAAATTGGTGCAACCACTCTGGAAAGCAGTATGGACATCCCTCACAAAACTTGGAATGAAACCACCATTTGACCCAGTTATCTTACTCCTCAGTATGTATCCAAAGGACTTAATACAGTGACACAGGGGCATCAATGTTTAAAGTAGCTCAGTTCACAATAGCCAAGCTATGGAATCAACGTAGGTGTCCTTCAACAGATGAATGGATAAAGAAAATGTGGTACATATACACAATGGAATATTACTCAGCCATAAAGACAAATAAAATTACAGCATTTGCAGGTAAATGGATGGAACTGGAGACTATCATGCTAAGTGAAATAAGCCAATCCCAAATAAACCAAAGGCCAAATGTTCTTTCTGATATTTGGATGATGACTCACAATAGGTGGGGTAGGGGTGGGGAGTGTTCACCAGACTGGGCAGGGTTGAGTGGGGGGAAGAGAGGGAGAATGGGAATGGGAAAGATAGTAGAATGAATTGGACACAATTTTCCTATGTTCATATATGAATACACAATCAGTGTAACTCCACATCATGTACAACCCACAGGAATGGGAAGTTATACTCCGTGCATGTATGATATGTCAAACTACTGTCATGCATAACTAAAAGAACAAACAAAAAAACTTTTTAAAAAACGCACCATTGCCTATGAGGATAATGTAACCACTGGAGAATTCATGATATGGTGTTCCAAAATGCCTGACAAAGTCACCTCCCAGTTTTCAACCAAGGACATTAAGACAGATTCCAAACCCTGACATGAAGAAAGAGTTAAGAAGCTACTGAAGACTTATCCAAATGGCCACAGACTCCTGCATAAAGATCTGGGAACCTTCTAGTAACAACTCAGATTCAGCAGCCTCAATGAAGTCCTGCAGCTCATGCCATCCTTTGGCTAATCTCTGAAGGGAACCAGTTGGAGTTGTCGAGATGTTTCCGCCAGCTCTTAGGGGAGACAACTTTTGTGTTTTCTGGGCTGGAGGGCTGCTCTCCTCCCTGAACGCAGGCTTACCTTAGAAACCAGGCTGGCCCTGTAAGCAGCCAGGGCCTTCAGGTATTCCTTTTTGGCAGCTTCCGTTTTCCTTTTATATACCTATTAAAAGACGACAATTAGCACCGCCTTTAGCTTATAAATTCTCAGCTATAAAATAACAACCACACAAATTAGGTCGCATAAACATCACTCACCTAAAAAGTTTGGTCTCCTCGCCCTTTGATTTTTTAAATGTTACACACAAGCACGGGGATATTAAAAACCAACCAAACCCTGCCCTCAGCACCGCAGCACAATTGGGATGTTTACTCTATGAATGAGAAAAAGATCTTGGGCTGCTACAGAGACTCCTTCAGAGCTGAAGGCCTCATGCTAAGGCAGGAAATAGCTGGCTTTGCCGTAATGGCTTAAATTCTAGTAAATAATGAGTTTCTCTATCTGAGTCTTATTTCCCTTGCTTATGTTTCTAAACTGCACCAAATCAGAGTATTAAAAACAAACAACAGCTGGGTGCAGTGGTGGAAGCCTGTAATCCCCGTGGCTCAGGAGGCTGAGGCAGGAGGATCTTGAGTTCAAAGCCAGCCTCAGCATCTCAGTGAGGTGCTAAGGAACTCAGTGAGGCCCTGCCTCTAAATAAAGTACAACAAAGGGCTGGGAATGTGGCTCAGTGATTAAGTGCCCCTGGGTTCAATCCCTAGTATTCTCCCCCCCCAAAAAAACACAAAACAAACAAACAACAAAAGGTAGAATTTGTGAAGAACAAAGAGAAAAGATGGAGTCCTTTCAACTTTGGTTTCTTTTGGAGAAGAAAAACAATAATAATAATTAAGCCAGAAATAATGTGAGGTAGAAGATTTCCATTAGTGGGACCAATGAAATACACAATTAAATCCCAGTATATTAAACATGATTTGGGCTTCCTTTTCTGAAATGGTCTGATGGCTGGGTGGTAGGCCAAAATGCAACTATCTTTCTCTCCAGAGTATAAAAGTTCAGTTTGCCAAGTTCCTTAGAACTTCACTTAGGGGACAGAAAATCAGTCTTCTGTACATGTGATAAGATAAGCTTATGGCAAACTAACAGGAATTTCAATAGCTGCACCCTCCCAATGAAACAGCCACCAGAAAGGAGTTCAGGATTCCTAAAACAAAACAAAATAAAATCAAAGTTTCCACTCTTCATTCCTGAAACAATTATTCTATTTTATCACTAATTGGGGTCTATTCTTCTGTGAATATGTAAAAGTTAACTCCTATTAATGGCAACTGGGTTTCATGCAAGGAGCAAGGGGAGCTCCAGCCCCAAGGAACCCATTCTTCTTTTCAATCGTGTGGAGGAGTTTTAAGGGGAAGGAGAGAAGACTAGGCCCCTAAGGAAGTATCTCCCACCAGCATGGCTAATCTCTGAATACCTCTCACACTGCCTAGCTTTAAAATGAACTTGGAATAAAATTTCAAATGCCCAGTGACAATAATGAGACATGCAGAGGCAGCTTCAAAGTTTGGAAACCCACCAGGATAGCACAAGGGTTCAGAAAGATGATCAATGGGAAGGCAAGCAGGATGGACCTAATCCCTTTGTAGGGCCCTTTTTGAACAAAGGAAAAAAAATTCCACATTATTTAAAATGAAAAGATTATCATCAAAAGTTTATGCTTGCAGGCTACTGCCTGGATTTCTTCCAACCCTCCTGTGACCAGATTCTGAACATGTACCCTTAAACTGACCGAGAAATCAATGTAACTAGAGAGTTGCTTGGATTTATAACCATGTGTTTTAATGCCATAGCTTAGAAAGGCTTTCACAGAAGCAATCATATTAACAGAATGGATGCACTCAGAAAAGGCATAAGGAGTATTCTGGTAACTTCTTAATATATGGCCATGCTAGATCCTTGCCTCACCTGCTTCTGCTCCTCTCCAAGACTGTCCCACATAGACGCGACGATTTTTGAGACCTCTCCAAAGGTTGCATTGGGGTTTTGACCTTTAATTGCAGCCTGTGTGTCTCTGAAAAACAGGGCATATGCTGATACTGGCTTCTGCGGCTCATTGGGATCTTTCTTTTTCTTTTTCTTTGGAGTCTTGGGCTTCTTGCCAGAATCTGGAGCCGCTCTTTTCTCTCCAATGGCCTGCAAAGCGGGAAGAAAATTCACTGCCTAGAATGTACTTGCAGAGAATACAGCGAGACTTGCTCAGATCCACAATTGTTCTTTGAAGGTTTTGTTAAAGCATCATCAACAGATGAATCACCACCAAAAGCGGGGGAGGGGCGAATTTGCTTAGAGTTAACTGGACAGCAGAGATTAGCATTTAGAACACTGATTAATGAGACCCAGAAGTATCTTCAATACATTTACAGCATATGCTCTAAATAGCAATTATGAGTAATGAAAAAACAGAACACTCTACCAGGCAATGCTATAGATATATGCTTAAGCACACACAAGCAAAATATTTTACACTTTCAGAGGTTTTAGAAGTAAAACCTAATAATATCCAGGATGTCGATCACATTCAGGTATTTTAAACGAGGTCCCTTGCCACAATGATATGCCATATGTATGATCGGACTTAATTGATTTTTCTTAAGCCCAATTTTTTTTTTTTTTTAATTTTTCCAGGATGTTACTTTGCTAATGAGTCTCTGGAAACTCAAAAGAGAAAGGAGCTATAATCACTACACTTACACAATAAAGGAAAGGTCATCTTTATTTTCTAAAATAACAATAACTTCCTAAAGGACAGGATAACAAGAAATGTAAAAATGTCAAAACCACTTTAACTGGAGATAAAAAGGAAATTGATATTCTCCATAAAATTAAAAACCTGTAAAAGAACCACAGCTGATACTTACTTAAAATCACCAAGACTAACAAGAAGACTAATAAGAAGATATTTATTATATGTGGTAAGTAACCTGACTCACAAGAAATTCACATTATGAATTCTGAAATCAAGACCATGGAAATGATATAGTATAGATCCATAGATTTCCGCCCCCACACCCCATTTACAAACTGCTAAACTTCATATTCACTTATTATCATCTAATTTCATTGATCACATGAGATATTTATCAGAGAAGCAAAGGAAATGACTTATCAACCTTGTGTTTTTTCTCCCCTCGATTACAGTACAATTATATCGAAAACAATTTTCAGTTAACTTCATCAAGAATCCTGATGTGTTTGACAAATTTTGTTTTAAAAGCCAGCCTTAGGCAAGATCAGCTGAGATAGATTCAAGTTACTAACAGATTGGCTTTTAATAGCCTTGAATCCTAAT
Organism: Glaucomys volans; assembly: GCA_020662805.1. Classification (NCBI taxonomy): domain Eukaryota; kingdom Metazoa; phylum Chordata; class Mammalia; order Rodentia; family Sciuridae; genus Glaucomys; species Glaucomys volans. The sequence goes on from JAJEJO010002560.1 coordinate 320,596, forward strand.
TCAAATATTCCTAGAGTATTATTACTTTCTGAATGAGGGTCATTTGGAACTTAATCCAATTACTAAAATTCTTAGGGAGGAAACAGATAAGTAGCTTTTTTTGAGAGCTCTGAACCTTCAAAGGTTAAGAAACCACTGGCCTTTTAGAATAGGAGGGAGAGCACCCACTGTGGTTGACAGGTAGTTGAAATGTTTCAGAGAGTGTTGCATCTCATCTCGCCTCCCCTCCAAGATGCCATTTTTCATAACTTACACAATTCAATCAATCTGTAGACCCCATTGTCTTTTCCCTAAAATTTCAGAGTGAGATTTGTTTAGTTCAACTTAATGAATCTGAACTTGCAAAGAACCCCATACCTTTCAGTTAGAGCTTGAACTGGAGCCAAGTTTTCCTTCAGAGAAAACTTTTTTTTTTTTTTTTGGGGGGGGAACCAGGGATTGAACCCAGGGGCACTCCACCACTGAGCCACATCCCCAGCCCTATTTTGTATTTTATTTAGAGACAGGGTCTCACTGAGTTGCTTAGGGCCTCGCTAAGTTGCTGAGGCTAGCTTTGAACTCGCGATCCTCCTGACTCAGCCTCCCAAGTCACTTGGATTATAGGCGTGCGCCACCACGCCCGGCTTGAAAACATTAATGTAGCCACAATGAAAATAAAATATAGATTTGCACATGTTTTTCTAATTACATCAAACAACTATATAATTTTTCTGGAAGAAAAATTTGGTACCGTTTGTGCCCAGAATAAGTACCCTGACCAGTGACAATTTACAGTACAGTTTTGATTTTTTTGTTTTCTTTTCTTTTTTTTCCCCAAATGAGAGGAGCTCAATTTTATTCCCTGTAAAACAAGGTACAAATGTCAACAACCTCTGATGCTTCTCTTGTAAAACTGTAATTTGCCTTAGTTATTGCTACTTTTTAAGGATAAACCAGAAACGAGGAGTCCCACTGTTTAAATAAACGTTCAGGATGAATTTTCCTGGAGAAACTTTTGTGTAGTTGAATTTAAAGTGTTGGGAAAGCTGAAGAAACGGCTTTACCCAAAAGAGACATAATTAACAATCATTTTAATCCTCCTTTCTCAGCTGTTATTTAAAAGGTAATGAATTGGAGACCGAGATGCTTTCACAGAAAGTTGAGTCCCTCACTTAAAATGGAGAAAGACAGGAGTGACAGAGAAGATTCTCCTTAGATGTGATGGTTTCAGTTTGGTATGAAAGTCAGTCTGATCAGCGGACATGGACATGCCAAGAAAGGACTCCACCACCAAGCTGTGTCTTATATCCCTCGAGTTTCTTTATCTCACTTCACCACGCTGAAGTCCTTGCAAGTATTACCCACCCTGCATCTGCCCACTCTGAGTTCAATGCAAAGACCAAACCCTTCCATCTTGAAGTCCCTTTGGTTTCTGCAAACTGCTCTAACCTCCCTCCTCTTTTCCCCATATTCTCTCTCTCTCTCTCTTTCTCTCTCTCTCTCTCTCTCTCTCTCTTTTTCAGTGGGGATCCAACGCAGGGCCACCCATGTTGGCCTGGGGATCCAACCCAGATACACCCAAGCACTGTATCACTGAGCCATATCCCCAGCCCTTTCTATCAGTCTCAATCTTCTCCAGCTCCTTTACTTCCATTCCCTAAAAATAAATGATGCTCTCAAAGTTCTGGTCTTGACTTGCTCCTTACTCTCTCTAAGAAATCCTGATTACTCCCATGTCTTCACACCTATGGGTTGTGGTTCCCCAATCTATAGTTCCACCTCCAATGAAGTGAGCTCTAGACTCAAATACAAGCACCTAAATTCAACCATTGCAAGCCAAACTCATCCTCCTGCTCGGGGTGGGTCTGGGGTGGGGACTCTCCTCTTTCTAGGTGCATCCTATCATTTATAGGTATCCGTGCTTTCTCTCAAACTAAAACTCAATTGATCTCTTCTTCAAATTCCAATGAATCACTGCATCTTAATGAGTCTCTGTTAAATGTCTCATTAATCGGGTACCTCCTGCCCAATCCGCCCTTTGATGAAAGAAAACAAACAAACAAAAATCTTCCAATTGATTTTCTTTTCTCTGGTTCCTCCCTTTGTAATGCATTCTATATACAGCCCAAGTTACCTTCCCAAAGCCTCAATTTGCTTAGGCCTTTCCTCTGTGCAAATAATTAATCAGCTCTCAACTACCAACATAAGAAAGGCTGCCACATTTATGCTATTTATTTCTTCTATTTCTCCCCTCCCCCATATCAAAGTTCATGATACTCATAAATTGACATATACTTTCCATTGCTTCTCAATGTTCTTCGCTACTGGAATGCTGGCCTCTCTTCTGCCTCACAAACTTTTATGCATCCTCTTAGACCTAATTCAAATACATCCTCCTCAATAAAGTCTTCCTCAAATCACTCTCCCAAGCAGAATCGATTATAATCCCAGCACACCAGATACATCAATTATACCCTTAATCGCATCTGGAGTTAGTTTTAAACATTGCTATTCCTTCTCAATGGGGAGTCCCTTGGGCAGTAATTCTCTTATAAATTCTTTTATCACTAGAACCAAGTAAAATATCAAGTACAGAGTAGTTATACAACCCAGAATTCATAAAAAAAGTAAAGAGTAGTTGTGTATTGTTATAGTATTCTTTTCATTGAAGTTATTTGTGCTAGCCACAGGTGGTGTGGCACACACCTGTAATTCCAGTGACTCAGGAGGCTGAGGCAGGAGGATCACACGTTAGATGCCAGTCTCAGCAACTTACCAAGACCCTTAGAAAATTAATGAGACCCTGTCTCGAAATAAAAAGTAAAAAGGACTGGGGTTGTTGCTTAGTGGTAAAGTGCCCCTGGGTTCAACTCCCAGTACCAAAAAAAGATATTCATCTAGGCATTCAAAAAAGTCGATAATGCAATCAATATAGTTTAAAAATATGCTTCCCATGATAAAAACAAAGATGTGAATGATCAAAGTTTACTAAGAGAAGACAGATCTCCCAATTTCCAGCCCACACCCTTTCTAGTGAAAATAAGTAAGAGTGAAGAAAAATAAAATTTAACTAGCATAAACTAAAATGTGTCTCCAAATCCATGAGGAAACAAAGGTGATACCATGAATTAAATTCACAGGCAGGTGACAAGCCCTGTTCTCTGGGGCGTGACATGCTAAGGTAGCTGGAACTTACTCTGTTGGCTTCTTCCGCATCCTCTTCGTTGATGGAGCTGGAAGGGGAGGGAGTGGCCGATTTGCTGGCTGGAGGTGAAGGAGACGTGTGGGGCATGCTGGCACCTCCCAGATTCAAACCCAGCTGGGCACTGAGCTGGGACTGGTTGATGGTGGTGAGCTGGGCAGGAGGCATGATTCCAGATCGAGCAGCATCGGTCATGTGCACAATGGACCTCATGATCAAGGAGGGATCCTGGCGGTACTGAGACACTTGTGTGTGGCTCTGATCCTGCAAAGGCAACGGCAAGCAGGGAAAAGGCTTTCAGTTTTCCCAAATACCAATGAACAGACAAGGTTAGCAGCTCCTTAGATCTGACCTGTTTGCAATTTGACAGGCTGGACGACTGCATGAATTAATTAAATATAAAGACTCATGCCAGGTCATCATAAGGTCAGAAGCATAACACCCAAATATCCAACCCAGGCTGTTCACTGTAGAACTGTCTTGGATGACTTTTTTTTTTTTTTTTTTTTTTTAAGGTTATTGGCTAAAGGAAATATAAAACTCTTGCTGCTCAAGGAGGAAACAATCAGAAGGGAAGGGTAGAAGCAGGGACCCAGCCCTTCTGGGCTCACCAAGTGGTCTGCCATCCTTCTCACACACAGCACGGTTCTGAGTCAAGGGGGGGCAGTCCTTCACTTTATCCTTCCAGAGACACAGTGACATGTAGGGAGGACAGACTCGGAAAACACAGAGCTTTGCTTTCATAGAACAACCCGTGTGTGCTGCAGGGCATCCTATCTGTGCAACCCCCACGGTTACCCCGAGGGGCATTCTGATGCTGGATACATGTCAATGGCATCTGGAAGTCATTCCATGTCTTTCGGATCGCTACCAGTTTTTTCATTTAAACTCACTTTGTTTTCTTTTGTTCAATGCACCATGATTTAATGTACTAATTTTTTTTTTTTTTTTTTTTTTTTTTTTTTGTAAGAGAAGGTGGAGATCACCAGAATTAGTTTTCCCTGAAAGTGGTTTCGGTGACTTCAAAAGTAGCCTTCTCTGTTCTGGGAGTTGTACAAAAGGCTTTATAGAGTTATTGCTGCTTCCTTTTTATTCTTGTCTTTTTTAATTCCAAAGAATCAAAAAATGAAGACATGCGTTTCGAATGACTTCAAGACTTGTCATTTAGAGTGAGTCTGTGATTTTACTGAAACCAAATTTTCTTGACTCTCAGTGACCCAGAATCTAATTTTATATACAAGCCTATGAATTCTTAACAGTCCCTCTTCTGAGTCCTTCTGAGAAGGCTTATTCTTGCTCTTTAAAGAAGCAGAATAAATTGTAAAAAACTAAATTTTTTAATGTTAAATATACAAATGCTACTAAATAAGAAGCAATATCAAAGGAAACTAGTTGAATTATGGTCTACGGTGCTACAAAGTGCTATGAAGCTTTTAAAAATAATGAATTAGATTTATGCATTTTGACCTAGGGCAGAGTTTCTCAGTCTCAGCTCCAATGACATTTTGGATGAGATATTTTTAATTTTGTTGTGGGGCCTCTACTGTGCATTATAGCTGCTTCAGCAGTGCTCTCGGTCTCTACCCACTAGACGCTCAGAGAAACCTTCCCACCTACACAGGTATGATAATAAAAGTCTCTCAACATTGCCTACTAGGGGGCGAAAATCATTCCCAGTGGACACACCACTAACCTAGAGTGACATCCAAGATATCCAAGTAAAAGGACAAGTTGCAAAAGAATTGTAGAACACAGTCCTTTTTTTAGTTGTTAAACAACAACAAACAAAGGCCAGACATGGTAGTCCAAGCCTGTAATCCCAGCAGCTCAGGAGGCTGAGGCAGGAGGATCCCAAGTGCAAAGCCAGCCTCAGCAACTAAGTGAAGCCCTAAGCAACTTAGCGAGGCACTGTCTCAAATAAAAATAAATAAATAAAATAAAAAGGGCTGGGGATGTAAAACTCAGTGGGGTTTAATACCTGGTCCCCCAAACACAAACAAATGAACAAAGAAGAAAGAGGACATGACGATGATTATATTAGGTCACATTATAAGGGGTAGAACTGGGAAAAGAAGAGGAGAGACTGGACTTTTTCCATCTCCCTGTGTACACTATTTTGACAAGTCATCACCAAAATACAAAACAAAAAAATAAAAATAAAAACTAAAACATTTGCGTGAGAAGATAATCCAAGTGGTTGAAATGGTCTAGCAAATTGCTAGAGTTTAACATTGAAGAATAAATTTTCCATCTCCTCATAATTTCTGAATTATTAAATAAGTCTGGAATCCTGAAGAAAAATGTCACACATATCCAAACAATCCCACTCTTTCCTCTCTCATTGACAATATGCTCTTCCATTGTTCCTAAAATATGACATTCTGTTGGTAGGTAACCTTCTGCAGGCTTGTGCCCCAAAAGTGGATCTGATATAAACACTTGGTTCTATTTTTTTTTTTTGATCGGCATTCTAACCAAACGATGTATCCATTTCTCCTCAGTGTTGAGCTGTCTGTCCACTCTTCCCTGTTCTTTGAGGTTCCGTCGTTATTCACTTATGTCACTTCCACCCCTCAATGACAGGCCATTAAGTTACCTATCTTATCCTTAAATTTACCCCCACAAACTCCTTGTAGGATGTTTGCAAAGTCTTTTCAGGACTTAGTGAAATCTAGATGTTTTAAAGTATCAACAAGCAATGACCAGAGCACATTTAAATTGTTTTAATTCTGACCGTATAATAATAAATTACTTAACTGGCATGACTATGAACTATGCTAATTGGATTTATACAGCTTTTTCATTAACAGAGGAGTTACTTTGCCCTCTTCGCTCCGATTCCTGTGATAACACAGAAAGATGCTGGATGGACTCACCCACAACCACAGCATTTTAGACATATCTCATGATGGAGCAGAAGACCAAAAACATGTCTTCCTTCTGGAAGGAAACATGCCATTTATATCTGCTCGAGAGCTCCTGCTGATGGCCAGCTGTGGTCAGTGTACCGCTGAGGAACACTTACTAGGCGTTTGTACTAGAACTTCTGCTAAACTTGCTGTGTATTTTCTAATTGAATCCTCTAAAAAGTCTTCTGATTTTGGATACTATTATAGCAATTCTTCAGTAAGAGTGATTCCCCAGGTCACCAAGCTAGCAGTGACTCTTGCTTCTTGGAAAAACTATGCTCCAGGGGAGCTGAGATGCCTCAAAGGTGGAAGGTGCCTGCAGAGAAGGGAATGGCCCCTGGGGTCTCCACCACCATCACACCCCTTTCACAAAATCGGCTCCATTCCTATTTATGTTCCACTGAGATTCTTCGCTACATTTCACTACAGAAGGATAGGGTTCTTCTGCAGTTGGGGACAGCATGCAAACCATTCCTGAAGAATACTGGAGGTAGGGCCAGAACTCAGAGTCATCCATGGAAGTCTTCAGATCCAAAAAGATGCCAGCCCCATCTTTATCTCCCACAGGAAAGGACACTCGGGAATATTTTCAAGTAACCTCTGCCTCACATCATCAACGCATCAAAATGTGCTAGCATTTTCCACGGCTCACAGTTATCTAGTAATAACTTCCCATGCTTGAGGATTATAGTATAAGAAGATTAATGGCCAAAGTGTCTCTTTAGAAATTCAAGCTCCTTTAGGGTCACCAATTATTAACAACTGCTTAGGGGAACTTGATTCCCCAAAGGCGCCAATCATTTTCCACACAAAAAAAGTAACCTTTAGAAGACATTTCCTTTGATCTTAGGATCTCCACTTAAAAAGAGGAAGCTGTCAGCTCAGTTCAAAAGTATTTATTGAGCACCTACTATATGCCAGGCAGGCGAAGGCAACATATCAATGCTCGTAATCTTTGAACACAAGAAAATTACCATGTCTTTTAAACATTATCCTAAACAAAACCTGGAAAGGACCAACAAATTCAGTATAACAAAATGTAGGCCAGAGTAATTTATAAAGACTCCAAGACAGCTCACGAATTTTCTCAGTAGTAATGTAGTAGTAAGGAAATATATAACCATGAATACAGCCTAAAGAAATTTAATGTGTTTTTATAAATGATTACCTCTCACTTGCTAAAATTAGGTCTTGAAAGATTTAACAATGGTTACTTAAAAGAAAGGCAACCAGTGCATTGCAAGAGGTTATCACTATCATAACCAGAAATAAGATCTGAATGCTGGAAGCTTTGCCAACTCTTATTTTTTTACATTATTGGGGATCAAACCCAGGGCCTCCAGCATGCTAGGCAAGCGCTCTGTCACCAAACTATTTCCCCAGCCCTGCAATTTTATTTTATATGTAGTATTTATTTGTATCTTTTCCTAAATTGTCCAGTATTTGGAAAAACTCTGTCCTCTATTTGACGATACTAGACAAAGAGTTCTCAATTTCAGTATTGACATTTTGGTCTGGAAAGTTCTCTTGGGGGAGGGGCTTCCTCTGCATTGTAGAATGTTTGGCACCATCTCTGGTTCTACCCTCTAGATGCCAGCAGCCCCTCTCCTACCAGGCTTTGATAACCACGATGTCTCTAGATATTGGCAAAGGTCAAAAATCTTCCTTGTTGAGAATTACTCTATTGGACAAACATCATGGAGATCATCTACTCAGGGTGGTGGGGAGGGTGGAGGGTTAGTATCCAAAGCTTATTATGCTTTGTCCCTAAAAATAGAAAACATGAGCACAAACAAGATTCAATCTGTGACACACTATGAAGAAAAATAAATGTTAGACTAAAAAAAAATTAGTTACTGGGGAGGATGGTTGTGTTTGTTAGGCCTCTTAAAAAGGGTGACACACCAGCACAGACACAGAAGGGCAAGGAAAAGCCAGCCCTGAGATGGGCGGGAAGCGTGTTCCAGGCAGAGGGAACAGCATGTGCAAAGTGGTCCACCTGAGAGGTGGAAAAGACCAGCAGAGCCGGAAGCAGACTAGGCAAGGTGGAAAGGAAGTGCAACAGGACTGGAGAGATGGAAGGGGCCAGATGATGCATGGTGGGGGAGGGACAGGATGTGTCCCTGAGGAGGGGACCAGGAGAGATAGAGCACAAAGGGAGGTAGAAACTAACTAGACAGAGAAGAGGGCAGAGCATCCCAAGCAGAGAGGAGGACGTGCCAAGGCTCAAGGCATGAGCAGTCACGGCACAGGCAAGAAAGTGGAGGTCAGCATCCCAGGGGCAGGACCAGCAAAGCCCGCCACGAGACTGGAAAGGCAATGACCATAAGTGATAGGCTTTATGGTACATTTTAGGAAGTCGGGAATGTATTCCCAGTGTAGAAAGAAGCCATGGAACATTGAAAGGATGGCATCTCCCCATCTAGTGGATTTGTCCCTTCCAGCAAGTGCTCCCTAACTGACTGCTCCTCATGGGCAGCCCATTTAAATCAATTGTGGCCATTTTGAATTAGTTCAAATAGAAAGATGCAGCTGGACCCCTCAATTGAGGTTTTGAAGAGAAACAAAGTCTTAATTTTTGCCATCACAGGGCATTCGGGGTGGGCAGGCTGGTCATCGTGGGCCCCTCTCATTGATAGGAGGACACTGCCTTCTGTCTGTTGGCCTGGAGGCACAATTCATGCATGGGGTGCCCAACAAAAGGCCTTCTGCCTCTGCATGTGCTGAGCGGCAGGTGGAGTGCTCAGCCCAGGCCCTGGTCTCTCTGCCTGAGGAAGGGCCTCTCCATCTCTGCAACGGGAAACCAGAGTGGACATTTCTGGTAGCAGTCCCTTATTTTCTATTTTTTTTTTTTTTTTTTTTTTGGTACTGGGGATTGAACCCAGGGGCACTCGACCACTGAGCCACATCCCCAGCCCTATTTTGTATTTTATTTAGAGACAGGGTCTCACTGAGTTGCTTAGGGCCTCACTAAGTTGATGAGGCTGGCTTTGAACTCTCGATCCTCCTGTCTCAGCCTCCCAAGTGCTGGGATTACAGGCGTGCGTCACCCGCCCAGCCAGTCCCTTATTTTCTTAAATTGCCTGAAACACAGTCAATTATTGAACATTAATCATTTGAGCGAACTGTTAAAATGTGGATTTTTTTATATCAGAAAGGAAACCAACATAAACAAAAAACTAGATTCCCTCATGACAAACGGAATGCCAAATAAATACCAAGAGAAGAAAGGAATACCGTTAAGAGTTAGTGTCCATACGGGACCAGCCTAAGGCTCTGGGCCTAACTTCTGGTTTCTCTTACTCAAGAAGACAAAAGAGGTGTGGCTGGGCCTAGTGGCGCATGCTTGTTATCCCAGAAACAAGGGAGGCTGAGGCAGGAGGACTGCAAGTTCAAAGTCAGCCTCGGCAACTTAGTGAGACCCTGTTCCAAAATAAAAAGTACCCGAGATGTGGCTCAGTGGTTAAGTGCCCCTGGGTTCAATCCCCAGCACAAAACAACCATCAACAACAAAACAAAACAAAAAGATGTGTGAAAGAGGATTAGCCCCCACCGAAACTTTCTCCTTGACTTAATCAAGACTGAAAGAGAACCGGAAGGTGAAGGACATGCTGACTGTATAAATCACTATGCTGCATTAGCCTGTCTGGATGTCATGCAAACAAAGATATGTCTTTGGAAAGCACAGGGGAAAAAGAATGGGTACAGTTTGCTTCTGTTTCCTGAGTCAAGAAAACTACTTCCTCTGTCTATTTAAATCATCTTCCCTGGTTCTTTCAGGCCTGGAGGAGTGTGTATTCACCTGTGTTCACACTAAGAACTACATAATTACACCTCTCTCATATTGTTTTCTGGGTATTGTGGATTTTCTTTCTTTTCTTTCCTTTTTTTCTTTTAAATGTAAGATATTTGCTTTCAAATTGATGTTTTAGTTTTTTTACTTTAAATATTACATGTTAACATTCAAATTTTAACCATTCTTAGTCATTACAATGGTGCTTCCTTCCACCTGGATTGATTTCAACATAAAAGATTTTTAAAATCTAATATGCAAATGCACTTAATGTACCTTTTATCTACACTTAATAGATAAATATTCTCTGTAACAATCCAATATCAGGTTTTCATAATAGAGGATAACATCCAATTAAGAAGCAAAAAAACCCAAATACGTATGAGAGTGTGACTAAGTATATTTTTCACTGTGTCAGTTTTTTAATCAATATTTCTTGAGGAATGGAGTAATTAAACAATTATCTGTAATAAAGATTACTTTGTATTAATAAATATCAGAATCACTACAAATATGAAATTCATTGCCAGTAATTTTATGCCCAATTATTTAGTCATGTCCTATAGCAGTGTTAAAATTTTATTTCCAAATTAACAATCAAACGGTTATATTTAGCTAGCTAGTATATTTCTAACCCCAGAAATCCCTGAGACAAACACAGCTAAGCCCAATGCATACCAAGGGTAATTACAGACCACATACTACCAACTCGATATTCATCAAAATATCTGCACCGCAGTAGATGACTTTTCCTTAATAGGTACTCTCAGGGTTATAATCAAACGTACCTGCATAAGGAAGTTTCATGGAAAACAGTCTTCCAAGAGTTAATTAATAGTTTTTTAGCAAAATAAAATTTTCATGAGCTTATTATCAACACTTCATGGTATTTCACACATACATATTCCATAACTCCTCTGTTTTCCCAAAGAATGGGTTCCATGGATTTATTTTTTTTTCTTCAGTCCTAACTGAAAATTATAAAGAGGAATTCTACCTCCACACAGCTGCTGATAATGGATGCCCCCTTCCCTCCAGTCTAATGTAGCAGTCAAGGCACATTCTTAATATCAAATGTCCTTTCATTCATTCATAGATTGAACCAGCCAAGTACAGACTGAGGGCCTGGTGTCTGCCAGCCTGGTGGCTATTGGAGGCTCAAGGTGATAGCAAGAGAGGCCAGGCTCCTGCCCTCCTGGAGCTCCTACTCTGGTGGAGAGTGTGCAGGGGGTGAACAAGCAAAGGAAACCATTTCAAAGTACGGTCAAGGCCCCAAATAAAAGAAACTGGGGTAATGACAATCACTTTTGTCCCTCTAAAAACAGTTTGAGCCACTGTGTCAGTTTTGTTGGGAAATCTGAATAATGTCAATGGTGTTTTGACAGGTCCTAGATCGTTACAAGGTTCCTATAATACTCAACTATAAAGATACATGCTAAAAAGAAAATACAGAGAAATAAACCATAGCCTAACTTTCTGACAACACTTTCCCTTAAATGTTATAAATCAAGCAAGTAGTCACGTATCACACTGCATGACAGCTAACTGGGGTTAGCAGCAGTTTGGAACACACTCCCACTTTAATAAATCGATGACCCTAATTTAACCTTAAAGACAACACTTGGATGATCAGGGTCAGTGAGAATAAAGAATACTTATTTTAAGCTCTGAATGGTATAAGGCTATTTGCTCTCCCAAGAAAGACAGCAGTAAAAGTGCCTATGACTTAGGCATTTGGGGCAGACAATCATCAAGGTACAGTAAAAGCTAAATTAAAGTCAGTTTTGATGGTAAGCACCTTTCTATATTCAGACTCTGAGTTTTTGTATTACACAGAGGAGGCACTGGGTAATCAAGAAAACAATTTCATACACAGTATAATCAGTTTCTAATGATTAAGAACAATACATAAGCTGGGTGTGGTGGTGCACACCTGTAATCCCAAGAATTTGAGAGGCTGAGGCAGGAGGATCTCAAGTTCAAGGTCAGCCTCAGCAATCCAGTGAGGCCCTAAGCAACTAGCAAGACCCTGCCTCAAAATAAAAAATAAAAAGGGTGAGGATGTTGCTCAGTTAAGTGCTCCTGGATTCAATCCCCTGTACCAAAATAACAACGACAACAAAACCCCCAATATGTAGCACTTAGTAGGTACAAAATAAATATTCGCTGTAGGTTAATGTAATTTCCATTTTATTACTTAGGCTTTGCATAGTTAGGTCCTTTTCCACTTGAAGCGAATTTTTTGCTTACGTAAGTTGTGCCTCTTCTATTGTTAACTTAGAAAATACATTTTGACAATAACATCACCCCAAACAAACACAACTGAAGTAACTGTTCAATTGATAATGAGAAATTGCTGGCGCCCCCAATGGCTAAATGGTAATCATCCTGTGGATTTTAGCTGTGCAGCCTCTATTGACAATGGCAATGAACATGTTCATAATAATAATAAGGGCTTGTTTTAATAGAACGTTCCACGCATTAAACACATTAATGACCCATGAAATAACTGTTTTATCTGTAACACATTAAGCGACATTGCTAAAAACAATGTATTAATTGAAAGTCTGCTATGTCTCTTAATGTAAGAGTTTTTCAAAAGTGTGAAATGGCATGACAGTCATTTTGTAAAGATGAAAATAATTCAACTTCAAAATTAGAGCCATGCCAATAGGTTTATGAAAAATAAAAACTTGTAAAATCAGCCCGGTAATTTATGATTTCAGAGTCTTATGAATATTTTCAGAGCTTATAATTTTCTTCTCTGCATGAGGATCTTCTGTAGGACTTTTTTTCCTCTTGCCTTAACAGGTACAGATACTTCCAGACTCAAATAGACTTCCTTTAACTTCCATCTTTTTCAATTTTCTAATACTACATTGGATATTATTAGGGCACCCGTAGAGCATTTTCTATAAACATGTGCTATCACAATTAAATCCAAAGCATTATCAAACAGAAAACATCGGTCCTCTACACATGAAATACAATGTATGGAAAAAAAAGTGTGTGAATTATCAGTGTGTTTTATAAATTCTCTTTTGGGGGGCAATACAAAATATCAGACTAGAGACAATTATTTTACTGTCTGTTTCTTAGATATCAAAGAGAATTTTGAAATTCATCAAAGCTAACCTTCTGTTATGTACAACAGGCTAAGCTGAAAAGAATGTTAACAAGTTCAATTTTCATTCAATCAGCACTACTGCTCTCTGAAATGTTTCATTGCAGGAAAGAAATAAAAATAATCTATATGGTAATTATGAGGATGAATCCCCCAGTAACTTTCAGCTACATGAAAGGTCAGTTCTATTCAAGATATTTTATCAGTCCCTTGCACATACTCCTGTCCTGTCATTTTAAATCTGAACAGCATTTTATTTTCCCATTTACAGCTACCTGCAGAATTAAGTACTTAAGCCAAATAAGAAAAAAAAAAAAAAAAAAAAAAAAAGGAGAAGAAGAAGAAATGTTGAATGCTGGCAAAGGCTATAATAGCATAGAGATAAATCGTTCATCTGCTCTCTCTCAAGCCTCTGGGGCTGCAGATTTTTCTTCTCCTGGTGCACTGTGGGTATTCAAAACTTGTTCAACATGATTTCATTTCATTTCAGGCACTGCCTGAGAAAACTAAATTACAGAATCAATCATACAGAAGGTCAGAGTGAGACTTCATTACAAGTATTGCATGCTTGCATGAATATCTTTCATTTATGACTGACCCAATATGTCACAATAGCTGTCTAGTAAAAATAATCCACTTTCTGAAATTGATGTACTACTGATGTCAATGCTACTCAGCGGGCTGGGCAGATTATAGAGAGGTGTTAAAAAAAAAAAACCTTTTGGAGCGCACATTGTAGATTTTTAGAATTGCAATCTTTTGTAGATTAAAATAATTTCCAGATGATCATCTGAACTGACAATAATGCTTAAGGGTAACGAATTTTTAAGCAAAATCTACAGATGATTTGGACTTTGCCAACCACATCTTGTTTCAAAACATACGTATCCACGACAAGCAAATCAAGGGTGTTCTTTGAAGCCACAAATGCTTCGACATTCAATTTTTCAGCAATTCACTTTTGAATACCAGGGCATTATTTGCATATTTTGAAATGTGAATGCTAATCATGGGACTCTTTTTAATCCCCCTTTTTATGTTCCTGCTTTCTGTTTTAAATATAATGGCAGAAATTTAAGGAAGATAAACGTGTTGTGCTTGTTGTCAACAATAATGCAGCTAATCAGTAATGTGACAAACCGTCACTCATTCTAAAGGAAAACCGATGAGGCTCTGAAGAAAAACTGGTTCAATGCAACATATAAACAAGCTGGTTTTTCTTCTTATATGATAGTCTTAATGCACCCTAGTAATCCTTAAAAGACAACCATATTCATTTGGATAATAAAACTACTTCCCTGCCTAAGGTAGGAAATATCCAACGTGCACTGGGAAGCTGGATGCATGAGGTATAAAGTATTATTTATTATTTTTTCTAGTGACCTTCCTAAGGGAAATCTCCGAGGAGGCTTCTGTGGAGTATTATGATGTAGCCAGCCAACTGGGTACCCGGAGGGAGATATAGAAGAACCTTGACATAACCTATTTCTAACCATGCCTCTGGCGATTCTGAATTCAAGTTTATAGGTGAACATGTCAGGTAGTCCATAGAACAAAGCCAACGACACATTGTATTCATCATAATTCTGTCCCAGTACATTTTATTTTTTCCAACATTTGTGATTTAAAATCCCATGACATTTCTTCAAGGTGAAATTCTACTAGAATTTTCAACAAGATTAGTTTGTTTCAAGCCAAAATAAATGGCATTCGGGTTCAGCGAAACTTCAAAAAGGCACCAATAAATGTGATGAGGTCCATGTAAATACCATGACAACAGCCTGCACTTAGCTAAAGTACCTATACTTTTAAAAATCAATGAAATAATTCAACTGCTTTAGTGATTAGCCATACATTACAAAAGAAGCATTAAAAATTGAGTTCTCTCCCCAACACCAGTCCCTGAAAGCATTGTTCTTTAAGTGTATGTGAATATCATAATTATTTTATGATTCCATCTTTAGTTCTTTCCAATATAGTAAATTCAATTGACCATGAAATGAAATTTCATAGTCAAAATGCCTCCTTTACACTTTTTTATAGCAGCAATAACAGTTTTATAGCTTTAAGGCAAGGTAATTCATCAGATGTTTAATTTAAAGGCAGATTCTTATATTATTAATAAATATTTACCAATTTAATAAAGTACACATTTTAGCATACATTATATGGTCTCTTAACTATTTCTGCAACTTAAATGAGCCTGGCTGAGCATCTAGCAACAAATGGCAAGTCCTGGCAAACCTGGTTGGCAACAGAACACCCTTTTTTAATTTTTATTATTTTCCAGGCACAATGTTACTAGTCTGACTATCGAGGAAGGGGATAGAACCCTCCATTCTTGTGTCACAGGGACAAGAATGTAGGAAAGTCCACAGGAAACAATTATTTGTGATGTCGAGTAACGTTTATGAATACTTAATGACCATTTCCCGACTGTTCGCTGCATTCTTTTCTGATTTAAAAAAAAAAAAAGTAAAAATAAAAACCCTGATGTTCAGCTCCAACACAAAAGATCACAGCAAAGAAAATTATGTTGCAGCAATCCTATTTGGGAAAGTAATCTTATATTTCAGAGAGCACATTGAATCTTTGCACGGCTAATCCACTACATATTTTGCAATCATATGCTGTTATCTGGGGAATTAACAATGAAACCAATAAACATCACTGGCAGGGTCCTAATGTGCAGAGAAATATGTAAACAAGCAATAGGATTTGTTTTTTGTTATACCAACACATCTGTTTCATTTTATCAGGGTTTTAAAAAAAAAGCCCAGTAAACTATTAATCTTGTTTTAAAATGTCTGCTTAGTACCTCACCTAGATAGACACAAATGCGTTACATACTAGGTGGAAAAAACTGACAATTCCAGCAGAAGAGTCTAAAATACTTAAACAGATTTACTCTAGTGATTGCTGACTATAATTGCGCACTAAGAAAAACAGAACCAAAATTATTGCATTAGTAATCTTGGCTCTCTGGAATGCCTTATTCTATGTTTATAACAATAAATAACATCATTAGGTGCATTCATACAATAACCCATTCTATATTTTCCTCTGCTGGTTATAAGCGATTCTTTTTTCTTTTCTCTGGATCACAGCTGATATTTCATTTGAGGCAGAAGCAAATCATGTATCATAAACTTTACCTTCTAATCCAACAAGTTCAAAAGACCCAGGCACCTGATAAAGGCTTCCATTTCTAAAACCTCACCGGGGTAAACTTTCACCTTAAGCACACCTCTATATTCATTTCCAAACCCATGAATCAGGCTTTCTAAAAATTGTTTCATATTAGAAGATCTCGTTGGTCATCCTCTTTTAGACAACTGTCAATCAACCAATACCAGGTACTGATCCACGTTTGAATGGTAGCAGGGATAACAATCTACACATCCATCAGCAGACGGGCTGGAGCATACTCCAGAATATGAACACTCAGATCTTTATCATGACCGTGCAAATGACAAAAATACTTTCAAGCAATAAGTGTGGTGCCTACCATATGCAACCCACTGCTATGAAGCACACCATCTTGTTCCACGAGATTTCTTGAGATCGTAATGGAGGGAAGATCCAGGCTTTGAGGAGGAAACTGGGGTGTGAATTCGCTTCCCTGGGAAGGCAATGGATCACTGAGAGCTTGAAAGGGTAGCAGTACATCAGGCATGCCCAGGGCGGGGTCCGACTCTGGAGGAGGCGTGATGGGTGGGATTTCAAACTCCTCGTCCCCCAGGCTTGGCGTATGGAATGTCTGCTAAAAAGAAACAAAATAGAGATATCCTCACATTTTGTTCCTTATATTTTATTTCTCCTTGGAGGGAAGAAGAAAGACTTCGCACGAAAACACTACATATGTAGGCCAAATATTTATTTCTCAAATGAAAACATCTTAAACACAGATTTCCATATATAAAGTTTTGCTGATCATTCTGATTAAAGATTTAAGTCTCATTATCATATGGTTTTAATGGAGTATCAGTATTAACAGTTTTTTAATGCGTACTTAATTAGCAACATCTGTCTTTGTTGTTAGTTGGAACATCAGCGACATTAGATTTGGCTATATAACAAATTGCCACTTTATTGATATGTTAGTGAAACAGCTCAAACCGCTTACGCGATCCACATGCTTCATAAAATGCTGACGATTCTGTGGTGTACACATACACAGCATTAATCCAGAAGTGAACATTACACATATTTACTTTCTGCCACAATCTATAAAACAAGTAATATTAAATTTGTGGTTTGGTTTTTTAATTTCCTTATTGGTATATTCCCAAGTGCAATGAATGCTTCCATGGAAATTTTAACTGTGTGTCCTACAAGGCTTTATGTAAGGATTATTGGATCTCATTTTAAAAGGTGCCATGCTTTTATTTAAACTAGAAGGAGGGTTATTTTCTTTTATGTGAACATTTTAATATGTATTTATCAGAACATTTTCTAGCAGTCTTCAACTTTTAAAGACTGCCTAGAGAGCACAGAGCTATATTGATGTAGACACACTAATGACATCGATGTTGCTCACTTGCTTAGACAAGTGAAAAAACCTAAGTAAACCTTCATGCATTGTTTTCGTCACTGCTCCAGAGATTCCTAAAGGCTGTGTTTTAAAGTAGGGTCATTAATGTAAATCAGGGCCACCTCACTCACCATATGAACCATCTTTCTTAGAAAAAAAAATTTGGATGTTCTGGGGGAGAGGGGATGTCAAGATTCGGATTTATGAAATAAAAAAATATATATTTTTTTTGTGGTAGGGTGAGCCACCCACATATTTTTTATTCCTAGCTCAGAGGGTCAAAGTTATAGTTCATTTATTATTAATAATATTTGAAAGCATGAACTGGTGCAAGTTAATTGGAGTCTGCCATTATAGGCCATGAGAACTAATTAAGAGCTAAAAAGCATCATTCTTCAAACTATCAAGGATGATATCATATAATAACCATTGGAAAAAAAAGAGAAACAAACTCAAGCGGGGGGAAAAAGCAATGAAAAACATTTCTTACACATAGACCCTGTCAGATACTATTTCCATCTCACCAGAAATAAAGAGATCACAGCTGTGGGAATCTGTGGCGGGACAACTAATCACCTTGAGGTTCTTAGCAGAGTCAATAAATGCAAAACATCGCCTCATAAGAACACATCTGAAAGCTAGGATGAAATATTAGATTTTTCTGACATATGCATTCTTACAATGACCCCGAAAGATGTCAATTTCTTACTGCGTTACCCCGAGTTCTCAGCAACAAAGGGATGAATTGGCCACAAACGTGGTTGGCTAATGAACGTAACCCTATGGCTGCATTTGCCGTTATTTTGGCACTAATGTGGTCTAGTAACAGATGCAACTGTAATTTGTGACTCATTTGCTACCCCATTACTGCTTAATGAAATCTAACATATCACATTAACAATACGGATAAACACTCATTCTTGATATGTGGCATTTGGCTGTTTTCATTACCACTGTAATTAACACTTGAAATATTATTTCAATAAATATTTAAAGTACTTTAAAAATGGTCAGGGTAATCATGACACAGATAGAAAACATAAAGCTAATGTGTGAATTTCAAACTTCGAGGATCGGAGTCCCTGTAGTGTTATCTACAGGACAATATTGATGTGAAGGGAACTGATTTCAGGCACAATTTAGACTTTACAGCATGCAAACCTAAAGTCCTCCTGAATTAGTTTGCACTCATTAAAATGTTAAAATACCAAATAAATTTACTTTTAATGCAGTGATTGGGAAATTAGGCACAGGCTATAATGCAGTGCATTAACATTTACTTGGGCCTTATTGTTTGATTGAGAGATATACAGTGAAATCATTACATAAGATTACCTTTTAAACACTACCATAAAGCATGCCTCATGCCAGGCAGTCAAAATTAAAGAGGTTGTCATTTTTATTTTTGTTCAGGAATAGGAAGAGAGAGATGTCTTATATATAATATGTCCCTGTGGTATAATTTTTCAAAAGACAAATTAATTTTAAGTTAAAACTTGGTGTATTACTAGATGGTAACCTAACGAAACGATAAAATAACACCGTAACATATAACCAAGAAATGCTAAAAATCTTAAAGCACCTTTCAAGAGAGGTAAAATATTAAATATAAAGTGAAGTATTCTGCAGGGAAAAGGAAAAAGAGAGGCAAAATATTAAAAGTTAAGCATTCAATTTCCAAAACACTGGCTGAGATGATAAAAAGAACCGTGTGTGAGGCATCAACAATAAAAGACATTGACTCCTGTAACTATGCCAGATGACCAATAGCAGACTAAATCATTTGGAGTTTATGTGATTATTTTTGCAGATATTGACTTTCTCGGTGTTTACCTTGAACATGTTAAAGTAGAATGTACATGGTTAAATACCATCTGTACTGAAATGTTCAAAACATTTGTTCCTTTGATAAAAATGCAAATCTGGAGAACTGTTGTATCAACACATAACAGCCAATGTCTGACACGGTGAATTATCACAGCTGGAATTAAATTGTCTCTGAACAGCTGCTGGCAGTACAGCTTTCATCAATGTTTGATTCAAATGTAGGGAAAAAAACCCTACAGAATGAAACATCATGTTGTCCTTACAGATGGGGTTTGTGTTCATTATCACAAACAACACAGCAGCCAGCGCCAAACAATATTCCCTACCTAAGCCGTCTTCCTGGTTAGGGATGGCGGTCACTGTAAAAATGATTCATCTGCGAATACCCTGAATTCTTGATTCCCCATTTATTCTAATAATTTCTCAAGTGTTAATTTCTTTCGTATCACTTTGCTTCCCTGTACCAAGATCATTTACAAAGCCATTATTATTTTCATCCTCTGGGGTCAAGCTAGTTCAGTTTCCTATATTTGAATGTATTTGGAAAATGAAGACTTTTTATTACATGAGCCACTAGAGGAAATGTTCCATTTGGACCAATTTCACACTTCTGTTTGTTCTTGTTTGAAAATCTTAAATCTCACACAGGCTACCACTTTTAGGAAACCCTGTCCTTGGTGTAATCAAGATCAAGGTTTTTGTAGAAAGCAGGCCAGTGAGACCAGATAGCAGTTCTAAGTCAATAATAGGAATGTGGTTAAAAAAAAAATAGCAAGAAGACCATGCTTGTTCCACGTGCACTCCTGTAACACGAACCCAGAGCCCATGTGGTGCTGCATTCAGATTCCACCATCCAGCTTCCCCAGCTACAACCAGGTCTTGGAACATGCCCATCCATTTAGTTGATCAATTTTTTTTAAGCACCTACTACAGCCAAGGACAGTGCTAAACTGAGGGGCCTTAACATGAACTGAAACCCTCATTTCATATTCAACCCTCCTAAAAAGACCATAATACTGTTCTGCCACCGTTTCCCAAATCATGGCAACTAAAGGAAATTAGTTCCCTAGAGAAATGTGAAGTTCAAATATCTTCTAAGTCACTTCCAGCCTGGTTTCCAAAACAGTCACTTAACTGCTCAGATACCAATATAGTCTGTGTGTGTGTTTTAACATAATTCATTTTTGTTTGCATTTATATTTTTTCAACAATTTTTTTTTTTTTTTTTTTTTTTTTTTTTGGCACCAAGTTAGGCACATTAGCAATACCCTATGGACAAGCACTAAAGACGTCTAGGGTTATTTTCTTTTTGGGTAGGTGTTTCTCATTTCTCCGTCAAACTCATTACCTTGAGCCACATAAGAGAGTGAGATAAACTTGATGGTTTGCTTTTCCTTTTGAGCCTAGAAAATTATCTAAATAACACACACAACACAAAGGGACACCACTATGACAGACACCTACCTCACTGGCAGCAAAGAATGTGTTGTTGGCTTCTGCCATGTTCATGTAGTTATTATTATTTCCAAACTGAAAGAAAAGAGATTGTTTTATGTTAATGTGGGGCGTAATAAGAACCCTGGTTATGAACTGTTAGATGCAATTTGGAAAGAATGCAGGTTAGGAGAATGGGTGGGGGGATCTTACTGAGATCAAATTCGAATAGGAAAGATTTCAAAGCACAGCACCGCTGACAGCTAGTTCGTTCGGAAAATGAAGCGCAGAGTTAAGCTAACTCAATAGTTCTAGGAAATAGTTTTGTTTCTCATCAAGACTAATAGTGAAGGGAGACGACTGCAAACACGGGCCCACCCATCCCTACTGTGTTGTTTATCGAACTGGCCCTTGTCAGAGGTTAGAAAAAGAGTTTCCAAGAAAATCACCTTGACACATTTTAAAGCATGTTGGGATTTTAGAGCTTACTTTTCAAGAACAGATGTCACAAGTGTGGGTAGGTTAAAATGTGAATTAAAGGGAATAAAATTCAATTCCCAGGACTCAAATTCTATTTTCTAGTGAATGAGGTGTGGCATGAATATAAATAAATAAGACTAAAGAAAATGTTTTAAATCTCCAGAATTTAAAGAAGCCATATCTATATCCATCAGAGTTGCTGAAAACAGTGATATTTAATCTCTCAATATAACATTAAATGCAAAGAGGTTTAAAAAATAAGCGGGATCCTATGAACACAGCAATATTTATTTCATTCTCTACCACAATAGCCCATTCATATCATCACAAATAAGACTGTATCAGCATTTCAGACTTAAGCTCTTTATTCGAGGGATCTGTTACCAAAATGTAAAACTTGGATTTGGGGCAGAAATGTATTTTGGGGTTCAAATAGCATAAATAGGCACATTTTGTTGCTTTAAACATTCTGTTATCAGTCTGGCAATATGGAAAGGTTCTGTGGGCATAATTATCTAGAGCTGTGTTATTTTCATGATTTTCAAATGGTAAAAGAATGTCCTGTTTATAATGCATATTATTTCCTTCCTTTAATGCATCAAATAAAACACAGGTTTGGTCTTCAAAGGGTGAAATGCATATAGCTATTCTTTCATCTAAATAAAGTTAATAATTTAAAGTCAAAGGGGCAATTTCCCCAAGAGATAGAAGGATGGATGAATGGATAGATGGATAGAGAAATAGGTAGGTACATTTGACAGATATACAGATACACAGATATAGAGATACAGAGAATAAACAGAACACAGATGTGGATACACAGATATGGAAGACCCACATGATCCTCCTCTCCATAAACTGATAAACACTTATTTCGGGGGGCTCTCAGTCGGACTCTGAACCTTGCAGTTAGGGATTGACATGCCACACTTTATCATGTCAGGGATCCAAGAACTAAGCAGGATTTATATGAAAGACTCTAATGGTTCCAAAGTGCTGTTACAGTCCACAGCAGGAAAATTCTCCCCCTGGAGAACGACACCTGAACACACACACAAGCAACCAGCGCAAGGTTCTCCTTCAGTACTCGGATTCATTTGGGTAAACGTCTTTAGAAGGATTTCTGAAAGATGTATTTGTTAGCCCTTAAGAAGGACCTTTCTCTGGCTTCTCTGAATCGAAAACGTGCATCGGTGCACAAGAGTGCACACAAGCACACACGCACACATGCACACACACACACATGCACACACACACACTTTTCCTCATTATTCCACTCTGCCAAATACATGCAAGAAAAAAAAAAAAGTATAGGTTTCTGACATGAAGTTTTTGAGGAATGAATGATGCTAGAATTAAAAAAGCTCAGGCCTGTAATCAAGTTTTGGGGTGACAGAGAAGAGAATTTGGCATATTCTATGTTCCACTCCTGGCGCCCCCCAAAACACCAGACAGCCTGTATCACAACTTTAACGTTATTTAAATGTAGGTTTTGTTGGGGAATTAGAAATCCATTTAAGGCAAACAGCTCATTATCAGAGAGTATTTTTTTTAAGATTAAACTCCTTATTATCTAATAGCACCTAAAACAACAAAGAAAAATAAAATGGCTATTAAACTAAGGGCCTAAACAATTCAAAAAACAAATTAAGCTGAGAATGAAATAAGAACTGGGTTAGAAATCCTCTTCTGAACAGTTAGTATGCGAATGTAATTACTGAAGAAACTACAGCTAATCAGCTGTGAATTGTATCCATTAATTAGTATTTGCCCTGGAGAAATGAGAAAAATCAGTAACAACGCTGGCACCTCGGTGCGCTGACGAGCCCCGCGCAGGCCGCGGCGTTTAGTCAAGCAGGTGGCTCCAGTGGTCCACGTAATTTGAAAAGCTCTCACCTGAAGTACTGAGCTGGCATTACAAAGCACTCCTTGCCTATCTCTTGTATCTGCATAAGGCCTTAATTAATGGCTTTTAATTTGGAAACACTCGGTGATCAGGCGGGAGCAGTTATAAATCATTTCAAATAAATGTAAAGGCTTCTACTCTGTTTTGGGTGAAATACCTCCTATACACACACTTGCTGCCCACAGTGGTCTTTCTCCTGCGCAGGTGGCTGGAACCCTGGTTCAGAGTATGTAGGTGAGTCAGATAAAACATAAGGCAGCCAGTTACATTGGACTTTCAAATATACAGCTTTTTTTTTTTTTCCAAGGATAAGTATATCCCATGTACTACTTGGGACATACTTAGACTTTTTAAAGGATGTTCTTCATCTGAGATCCAAATTTAACTGGGTGTTGCATATTTTGATTTTCTAACCACCTACTGCGGTGGATAAAGGAATCAGAATGAAAGGGCATGTTCCATTTGATGAACTTATTTCTTAATGCTAGCGTCGTTTTATTTATTTCATGTAAAAACATGACCTCTGAGTCCTGACATACTTGTTTGGTGTTAAGAACAGATCGGATTCTGAGAGGAAAAGTGCTACTTCGGGGCAGATCACTAGCATAACGACCTCAGAACAATTAACTTTAAGTGAATTGTGAACAATTAAATTTACTTTATGTTTTAGGGGACAGTGACCTCCATAAACACATTATACTACAAAAACCCTCTAGGTCCACAGGAGAGGATCCTTAACTGGGTTCGCCACTGTCACCCCCAGAACGAACACTGACTGGCACATTAGAAACACTCCAATATTTGTTGAAAAGAGGGAGGAAGGCAGATCCCATTTAATCTTGAGTACCTCATAATCACCCCTTCTAACTGGGGTCATTTATCACTTACTTTTTAATAATAACAATAATAATAATGAAAATAATAATAAAAGGTTAGCCCAGGGAAGCCCTCTACATACATTATTTCATTTAATTTTCCAAAGTGGGACTAAATGTAATCTATTTTCCTAACAACCAGCAAGATAAATATAATTATGATCCCTACTTTAAAGATCAATAGACAGAGGCTGCTCGGGGTCAAGTAACTCGCCTGAGATGATGGATTCAAACATGGAAGTCTGACCTCCCTCCTATCTCATGCTCTCTATCCCTCGTACTCCAGTATCCAGAAAAACCTCAACATTTCACTCCGTGATCAGTTCAATTTCATATTTTTATTGCTATCAATTTACTGAAAGCTAGAAGCTCCCAGAGGGTCTTTTAGGAGACCCCAGTCTTATGTTCCTTGAGAAAAAGGTTCCATAGTCCAACAAGTTTGGGAAAGGATGCTTGATGTGTCACAAGGTCCCCATGAAGCTCGAGGCTCTGAGACATCCCCTATTTACATGACAGCGATGTCTGGGGCACTGTGCTAGGCACTGGAGGATAGGGTTACAGTTTGCATAGAACTCACATTTTTAAGACCAAGAAAAAGCTGCGGATCACTTTCTTCTGTTTCACCCACAAATACCCTCACCCTCTGGAAAACCTTGCTATCTTCTTTCAGTTTCCCTAGATCCCTCTTTTTTAAAAAAAAAAAAAAACAAACAACAACAACAAAAAACCCTAATATCCTAATTTAATATCATGGCAAAACTTAGGTATTTTATAAATCAATTAAATAACAATTTCTAAGTTATCCATCCTGTATCTGTTTAATTTGGGCTATTTCCAAAATTTTGAGATGAAAACCTTCTGCTGATGTTCCTTCAAAGATCCCCTGTTTAAGTCATGTAGGGATCTTCTATGCAATTTCGAGAGTCTGCTCCAA
Organism: Glaucomys volans; assembly: GCA_020662805.1. Classification (NCBI taxonomy): domain Eukaryota; kingdom Metazoa; phylum Chordata; class Mammalia; order Rodentia; family Sciuridae; genus Glaucomys; species Glaucomys volans. The sequence goes on from JAJEJO010002560.1 coordinate 345,593, forward strand.
AGAAGCTAAATGAACGTCCAGTGAAGCAGTTAATTACTCTGAAGGGCATATAAAAACATTATAAAAAAATCAGCCCCTTCCAAGTGTTTTATAACAAGCATATATATGGGGCAATGGTCACTGCAAGGCGGGGGCATTTGAGATTTATGAGGAGCGCAGTGGTGATAGGTCCTTTTCCACTTTGCTAGGCTCTAATGGATGTGATCCCCAAAGATACAGTCCCTGAAGATATCATTATAAAGCAGAACTAAATTACTCTGCATGCCAAACTTCTGTATCTTAATAATCTTACAAAAGAACATCTTCATTGTACTTGGAGGTAGATTTGCTTTTGCTGCTTGACGAGTAATTATAGCTTCAGCAAATACAATTTATGAAGGACATCAATTAAAAAGGAGCATTGCAGGATTTTTTAGAAATGTATTAGAGACCATCGTGTTCGTGCCCTGTCTGACCGTGTGAAGTGCCAAAGTAAATTAATGCAGATTGTTAAGTCCAGCTCATCCAGCAAAAGGCTTGGAAGAAAGTAGAAGAGCAGAAACAAAAACCCATCTGTAATCACAAGACGAATACTTCAGCTTGATGAGTCCACCCAACCTCATTTTCACTGAAATTATTTTGACACCCATGTGAAGAATTGTGTAGACTTCTAATAAAGCAGCATTAACGCCAGGGCCTCAAACAGCTCAATGGCAAATTTAATCCTACAAAAAAATAATCCTTTGAATTCTCTTTTCTGTTTTCCCATTAGATTTGTTAGCAGACACCATCCAATTTGATGCCTCACTACGGACATCTGTCAAGTTGCTTACACAAATGAACTGTGCCATTACGGATCAAGTGTGCCAGGCACTGTCACATGATGGGAAGGAGGCACCCCGAGGTCCACCCATTCCCAGAGGCTCTGCTAACTGCCCCCTGGAAAAGAACTGACCCGGGATAATCAAGTTTTAACCAGTTTCAGCGGTGGTGATTCCGTTCAAGATATAAAGCCGAAAGGAGGGAAAAGAAGTCAACACCGCAAATGATAACACTGATGATAATCATGGGCAGACCTGGAGCACCATGTTAGGAACAGAGAAGGACCCAAAAATGAAGACCCTCTCTACCAGGGTTAGGTGTCCAACAGTAGCCTGGAAACGAAAACTGCAGATGATGGACCACCAGGTAAAACAAAGAACAACATCTGTACACAGACACATGTAGTTCCCAACTTAAGACAGATGATCTGAGTTTAGCAGGCTGCAAAAATTCCTTAGAAACTACTCTTTTTTAATTAGTGATCTTTCCCCAGCTAGTGATGCACAGTGGGACACTTCCCTGTGTTGCTGGGCGGAGGCTTCTCACCACAGGTCCCCATCAGCCCTGCGATCATGAGGGGGAACATCCAATGCTCTCTGGTGCACTGTGTTGTCAGCGGTTTATGGATATTGTTTTCTATTTTTTCATCTCATCATGCCTACAAAATGCCCATCGGTGTGTGTACACAACACATGCAACATTTTATCAGAAAATAGGCTTTGTATTAGACACTTTGCCTAACTGTAGGTTAATGCATATGCTCCGAGCACTTTTAAGGTAGGCAAGGATCAGCTGCCATGTTTGGTAGGTTAGCTGTATTGTATGAGTTTCCAACTTAGGATGTTCTCAACTTGCAGAATCACAAATTGCAATATTTTCAATTTAGGATGGGTTCATGAACCTATCCATCATAAATCAAGGAGCATCTGTAATTTACACACTTACACTGCTGCTAATTATGTATATGCAATTATATCTTTATCTATACATGCAGAGAACGACACTCATGCATAATTATACACACATACACACATGCCATTCCACATGCTAAAATCTCCTGGATGACTCTCTTCTAAGCATAGGACTCACACACCCATCTGCCTACAGCACTTCCACTTGGATGTCAACAGGCATCTTAAACATATGTCCAAAACAAAACCCCTCATCCCCTCCCCCAAGCCTGCCCCACCACAGTCTTCCCCATCTCCTTTGATGGGGAAGGGACTCAGTTTCAGTGGCTGGGGCCAAAGCATTCCTGAATCCTATTCTTTCTTTCCTTTCCTCCAACAAAGGGTGTTGGCTCACCTTTCCAATCATACCCAAAGCAGACCATCTGTCTCTCCCTCCACCAGACCCACCATACCTGGGCCATCCATTCATTCCTGGACCACTGCAACAGCCTCCTAGCAGGTCCCTCTGACTCCACCAAACTCCCCAGGCTCCTTGACAAATCTAAGTCAGCCGATGTCATTTCCCTACTCTGAGTTTTCCTCTGACTTCCCACTGGCTCAGGGAAGATGTACATGTCCTTACAATGGCCTATCTCTTCTCCAACCCCTTGGCCAGCATTCTGCCCTGCGCACAGTACTTTCCCTGCTGGCGTCCTTGCTGTCCCTTCAACGCCCCAGGCACAGGCTCACCTTAGAGCCTTTACACCAGAGGTTTCTTCTCCCTCCAAGGCCCCAAGGTTTGCTCACACCCCTTCCTTTGGAGTCTTTTCTCAAATGTCACCTACTTGCTGACTACAAGATCAAATTTCTGTGCTCCACCCCCAGCACACTGTCCTTGTCACCCTACTCTATTTGACCCATTCACACTTTCAACATCACATAATATAGTTACTGTCTTTCTCCCCCTGCCCCCACACTAGAATACAAATTCAATAAGGAGAAGGTTTTATCTGTTGTTTACATGAATACCCTAGTGCCAGATAGAGTATTTGGGGAAACTCTCTACTGAATGAATGAATAAGTGAATTCCTGGGTGCAATGTGCTGGTACTCAGAACTGCTTTCCGAATCCATCAGGGCACAGGAGACACTCTTGCAATTTAAGTGAAATCGAGAAGCCCAGTAGCCACCACCGCTGTTGCCCCGCAAGGCACATCAATGGGCAAAAAACTGGCAATAGGAAGACATATAGTCTAATAAAAGAAATACTTCAAACTCTGGAGATTTCTAGTTAGAAAAATGTTTTATTCTAGAAAAATGCACTTTGCAGATGGATTTGCAAACAATGCATAATGTTCTACATAGCACAGTAGGATATCAATGGTTGACAACAATTAATTTTATCTCAAAAATAGCTAGTAGAAAGTATTTTGAATGTTTGTGACACAAGGAAGTCATAGATATGCCAATTGCCCTGATCTGATCATTCCACAGTGTATACATGTATTGAAATGTGTCAATGTATTCTGTAAATACATTATGATTATTATGTATCAATTACAAATAAAAACATATTAAAAGTAAAGAAAATGCACTTTTCTGGACACTAACCTTTTGGTAATTTAAGGGTAGGGGTGGACTGTTAGGGATGGGTGATTTAGGTGGTCAAATACAAATCGCAATGAACAACACAGACTCTGGCCTGGAGACAAAACACCAATAGTCTAATGTCAAAGGGATTGAGGATTCAAATACTAAATTTGGTATTTTCATATTAAAATAGTCTAAATCACTGTTTCTTCACATGTGTGCCAAGGAGGAAAGAACAACAAATTAGCATTAAAAATGCTAATTACCTGAGCCGCACCCTAGATTTACTGTATCAGAATCTCAAGGCAGTGGGACCCTAATATCTACATTTTTAAAATAAGTTTCTGAAGAACTCTACACACCACTGAGCTTTGAGAACTACTAGACCAAGTTCATTTCAGACTGATGTAGTAGAAATTTCTTTTATAGAATAAACTTTTCCAAACAACTGAGGATGATCTTGCAGAAATGCTGATGAATCACAAGCTGTTTTGTTGATGGCCACATAGGCTTAGCTCAAGTATTTACCATCTCTCTTCTCACCTTCCTGCTTACAGGAAAATGCAATCATTTTTGAGGTGACCCACTCCCCCCATTCCCTCTCTCGCCCTCATCACTGGGAGGAAGGCCAGGAATATCCAAAATTGGATTGAGTAGGAAATGCAAGTCCCACTGTTGGATTTTTAACAAGTTCTGTGGACCCACACAAGCAGCAACAATACCTAAACATATGGACAGAACTCAAACAGAGGGGTCTTTGGATTTTCATGATCTGGACACATTTGAGTCTGTGAATCACATAACCATCTGGATGAGTTAAAAGTGGCAAGAAAAAAAAAACACCCTCTCAAACTCAACTACACTTATAAAAATGTAAGTAGAGGAGAGGATATTAAAGTTGCAGAATCAAGGGTTTTGTTGTTGTTGTTTTAAATAGCCAAAATGGAGCAATCTTTGGGACTGGCCAACAAAATGCTCATCAATACATACAGAATAGGAAAAGGTCCAGTTTTCTTTAAATGCACACCACCAACAAAAGCCAACGGTAACACCTCTGCTGTGCAGCACGTCTTTTGCACAAGTTTGGCTTATCTCCCCTACTTCCTCCTAAAAGCCTTTCTTTCAAGATAGTATCTATTAGATGCTAATCAGCTGGACATATTTGGGGAATACATCAACTTCTCTGTAGATGCAGAAAAGTAAAAGATATGATGGTTGCTTTTAAAGGATGTCAGCTTGGTTATGGTGATGGGATAAAAGAGAGGATCAATGTTAGGACAATTGGTGACAAACAGTCTTCAAATTTAGGAGAAGGAATCAAAATGGAATGGCCTCCAGAGGAACAAGCCAGGAGGAGGGAGAGTCCCAGGCAAAGAGCATGGAGTGAGCAAATGAGTGAGAAGCGTCCACAGGATCTGTTCAAAACACAAAGCCGACAGCCACGTGGCCACAGGAACAGGGGAAGTGAGTTGGGAGAGACGGTACAAAGTCAGGCGCCAGTAGACCTTGAAAACCAACCTTACTATTTTGAAATGTATCCAACAGAAAAGGTGTATTAAGGTCTTTGTTGGAGGGAAGAGACAGGGAGATCTATAAAATCCACACGTGAGCATGTCAATAGTCTGAGGTGGACAAAATTAATACTGAGAAAGACTAGGAGCAAGAAGACCAGTTAAGAACACTTTAAGGCTGGCATGAGACCACAGGTGTCTAGACTGGGAAGGGACAACAGTAGGATGAATGACATGCAGGGAGTGTTTTGCCATGACTCGGACTGCTGGCTTGAATTCCAAACCCAACAAACTAGTTGCAGGATGGCAGGTAAGTTGCCTAACTTGTCCTAAGGGCAAGTTCAAGATCCCAGATGAGCTACTTGCCAGCCGTGTAATTGTGCACAAGTTATTTGGCCTCCGTGTACTCCAGCTCCTCCACCGCTAAGACAGGGATAAGACCAGTATTTGCCTCACATGAGGCCTTCAGGATGAAATGGGCTCTTGCATGTAAAGCCATCTTTTCTATCTGTACTAATAGCCAAGGTGATATTCCAATGAGCTTTGCAGAAACCAAAACAGACCAAGTACATCTGCTTTACAAACTGCTATAGCTTACGCGACCATGCAGGAGGGTTTTATTACTTAAAGACTTGAAGTGGCCTCCCAGTGACATTAAGGGAAAATGCAAACTCCTTTCCATGGGCCACTGGCTCCTCCAAACCCCTCCTAAGAGGGCTGCTCTGACCCACTGGGCTGTAAGCACACTGCCCTGGCTGCCCCTCAGTCCCTCCTCTGGGTCACCACATCAGCTTTTCTTGCCCAGACCCCTTTCCCCTCTGTCCTTATTGCATGTAGTGTCATGTTTAATGTCTGCTCCTCAAGGAGGCCTCCCCAGACAAGCTCAGCAAAAACAAGCACACCCCATTCTCAGTCACTTTCCCATTCCCCAGCCCTATGTCTCACTGGAGAAATACAATCACTTACAACTTGCTGATTTCTCTACATGTATCCATCTGTCTGTTTACTCTCTCTCCCTCCCACCCCACTAAAATGTTGAGTCCCTGATGACAAGGGATTCCCTTTGGTTCAATGCTGTTTCATCTGGCCTTAGGATAGTGGGCCCAGAAGGTGGTCAGTACCAATCCGCTGAATGCATAAGTGAATGAGTGAACCAGAAAGATCCAAGTTCGAATCCCAACTCCGTCACTTCAGAGCTGCACATCATCAGGTAAGTTAGGTCACACAACCTCTCTCAACCTATTTCCCCATTTCTAAATTAGAAAGGATAATGCTTTGTGGGAGTGGGTTGTATAAGAAGTAAAGCAATATGAAACCTCCAGCCAAGGGTCTCATACAGAAGAGGCAACTGATAAATGTCAGAAAGTTGAGGGTGAGAAGGCAGGGAAGAAGAATTCAATAACCTGGGGGAAATAAATGAGTTATTGAAACATCTCAGGTAATATCTATTAGAAGCCGCCTACATAAAAGACACAATGGTAGATACTGAATTAAAACTGTGAATGGATTCATTTTCTACCCAAGAAGAACTCTAATGGCAAAAACATATGACTTCACATGACAAGTGCTAGACTATAGACATGCAAAGTACTCTCCCAGGAAAGTCAGCCAGTTTCAAATTAGAGGAATTATTTGAATGGGGTCTTGAAGGATGTGCAGAAGTTTGCCTTTGGGAGACAAAAGTTCAGTGTCATAAAAATAGGCCTGGCAGACCAAGAAATGGACATACACACATTTTCAGCAAAGTACAAAGGAAGCATTATTGATATTCGAGCCCCTAAATATAGACTATGCTTTGGGGAGGTTTAGCTTGAACGTGTGTATGGATCAAAGCAAACATGTGCCTGGTTAGAGGTGGGGGGAGACTGAATCCAAAGAAGTGAGAGCAGCCCACAACAGCAGAAGACAAGATTCAGAGTAGAATTTCCAGAAGAGGAAAGTACTGACTATTCTGTGTATCTTCTATAATATTTTGGCAAACTGCTGGATAGCTCTCATACAAAGACAACAACTTACAAAAGAAATGTGCTCAGCCTGCTCTGGGTTTTGTGAGAACCACTGAAATGACAGTTAAAAGTGGCCATTAGTCCAGCTGGAAAAGGGAGCTACTTTCTTTGATGTTGCTAGAACAACCAGAAAGACCCCTTCTCCATGGCCCCAAAGAGCTGACATTCACATGCAAATTTCCATTACCAACAGAACATCCCCTGGATTTAGAAAGGGCTGTGACCTATGATATAAATCTGCTGGCAGAAATAACAACTTAGCTCTCATCTGCCATGGGCATTTTAATATGAATTAGTTTATAATAAGTAGCTCCACTAATGGACTCAGTAGGAACCATTTTCAAGGATGCTCAGAAAACAGCTCCTTGGAAAAGCCTTCCACAGTACCATCTTCTCCATTCCTGACTGGATGGGATTCTCCTCCTCCAAACTCCAAGGTAACCTGTGCATCACTCCATACTGTGTTAAAATGTTCTATTTCACTGTCTGTCTCGCTATTAGACTCCTTGAGGGGAGAGGCTGTGCCTCACTGGTCACTGGAGCCCCAGGATCTGGCACAATAAGTACTTAATCAATAATGCTGGGCCTCAGGATCAACCCCAGCGGTACCTCCAATTGGCAGCTTCAGTGTGGTTAAAGATATGTTACTAAACCACTTATTTCTCTTGTTACTAAGCCACTTATTATATTCACCTTTCCTTAAATTATGAGTTTGACTTAGTCCACATCAAAGTCAGATGAACCATTCCTATTATGGTTTGCCAAAGGATTGCCAGAGCCTTAAATAATACAGAAATGAAAAGTCACATAAGATAAAATCTGAGTTATTTCCCCTATACTGCCAGACTTTGTAGTTCTTGCTGCAATCAAATGATTAAGGACCTAAGAGACTTTTGCTGAAAACAAACTAAGGTCTCTAATGACATATTTATACTGAACACCCTTAGTAAGTCTCCCAGGTGTTACTTCTTGCACAATATGAAATTTCAAATACAAAAAGAAACCACAAATTAAGTAAAAATGTTCCACAGCATTTTTAAAGGAAAACCTTTTAACTAATTACAAAACTTCTTTAGTACAGTCAGTCAACCAAACTCTACAAACCAATGGTAAAATTAAATGTTCTCTAATTTCAATCAGTCCCTCTAATTATGATTTAGTATGAATTCCATGAAAACATCAACACCTTCCAATATTGTCTTCCATTCTTTGATTTGTACAGTCTAAGATTTAATGTCCTCACACCATAATCACATTCAGGTGCTTAAAGCAAATACAGAAACATAGAGATGAAGATAAAACTATGGATATACAGATACAAATATACAGGTATACAGATTAGTGATCATCAACTGGGACGATTATGTTCCTCAGAGGAAGTCTGATCACGTCTGGAGAGTTTTTATTGTCATGACTTGGGGGTGCTTCTTGTATCCAGCAGGCAAAGACCAGGGGTGCTGCTGAACACCTTATATTGCACAAGGAAGTCCCCACTCCACACATCAAAGAATTACACTGTCCAAATGTCAAGGGACTGAGAATCCTTAATAGAGATCAGTCCATATATTAAGCATAAATACCGGATTAAATTTAAAGTATTTTAAAATAAATAGTATAGAATTTCTGCTTCTACACTATGGAGACACAGCATTCCTTCTTCCGGTGGGGCATCAGACTGACTTTAAATATATCTGCTTATAAGATTATTGGCTGCAATCAAGGTTTATCTTTAAATGTGTTAAATACATATCAACAAGTTGGTTGTCCTCTGTGAGGCTTTCCATGTATATAAATACCCAGTTGCTTTTTTTTTTCCTGCTGAGAATAAGTCAAGAAATAGAAATAGTTTTAACATGTTCTTCTAAAGCTAACATTAAAAAAGGAATCAATAAGTCTATAAATTCTTCCTCAAGTATTGTAAGTGACTGGATCTGCTTATTTCCAGTCTTAGTCATATTTGATAAACCAAAGACCCTAAAGCCTACTTAACTTAAAAGTCATCAATAATAAGTTAATAAGCATATATAATATAGAGTGATATATAATCATTTAAACCAAGTAGTATTACAGATGAGTCCTACTGATGTCTATTAATTCACATCTATCATTTTTAAGAGCAAGTCTCAGATACTTGATAAAAAAAATTACAAGAATCCAGGGCACCACGGGTCATGGTCTGGCTACAGAAGCATCAGGGCTAGTATTTTATAGCGGAGACATGCTCTACGGCAAGCATATCTTGATTACATACATTTTCCTGTGATTTTATCATTACTTGAATTCTACGGGGACAACTGTTTACCAGTTGGGTGATCACATAGCTTTCACTAGTTCTCTTTATTTTACCAGTGGTGTTTGTTTATCTATATCTCTTCCTCTTTGGAAAGGGCTCACGTGAGGCTTTGAATTCACTTCTGATGAGGTCCCAGGGTAGGAGGGAGGGAATTCAGTCCTTGCAACCATCTATTCCAAAATCTGTCACTTAAGATTTTTGTATCTTATATTTATTTTAAAAGCAGGGTTTCTTTTCCTAAACCTATATTGTAATTAGTTTGAATATTAGGCTAATGATTTCTTAAACATAACCAGAAAATAAAATCCCTTCAAAGCAGAGGCGGCTGGCTTTCATCTGGAAGACAAATAATGGAATTCAGTCAAGATGTCAATGTTAATCTGGTGTACAGCTCAAATTTATTTTAGCATTTTACATAAATAACCATGAATGTAAGTATTCCTAAATAAGGGAGGCATTTGATTCTTGGGATCCCAGTCATTGTATACTAATACATTCAAGATTACCTTAACATTTCCTTACATGAATTTTAAAAGATGTGATTATACAGCAATTTGTAAGCAGCTCTTTTTAAAATCATATATCACATTTTACTCACTTCAGCAAAACCAAATTCTATTCCAGATAAGTGACTCCACTGGATTTGGGAAAATTATAGGAAGTTTTCAATTCAAAGTGACTGAAACGGGGTAAAACAAAAGAAAGAATCTTAAAACCATCACAAAGGCATATCAGCGAGGTGGTCTTGTCAGCTCAAGATTGTAAGAACACCATCTGAAAAGTTATTAACCCTCTTCATATGCCACCGTTACAATGGAAATGTTTAGAAACAAAAACAAAAGAAGAAAAAACAGAAAAAGAGGGAGGGGAAAAAGGCAAACAACTTGGCTCTTAAGTAAAATGTTAGCACCTTATTTACAGTGACTCCTTTATAAAATACACATATTACCAACCTATACAGACTCCATTTATTCCTAACAAAAAGAATTCTTTTTCTCATTGCTACTGCTAGAAGGATCTATATGGCACATAGGAAAAATTACTGCACATTCCACAGTGCTGGTTAATAACGGAGGGGGAAAAGTAGAATCCATCTATAAAGCCGACCTATAAATTTCTTTGGCCATAATAAAAATAAGCTAGAGCATGATTTTTTTTTTAAGAACCGCAGCTGCCTTCATATCAAGATTAATATTGAAAATAAACCCCATATAATAGGGCCCCTGGGATTAGTAACAGATTCCATGAGGGATGTCCATCTGGCACCAGCCATAAGTTGCTCCTTTCTCCATCCCACCAAACAATCCATACCAAAAATATGCTCTTGCTGACAAGTCCACCTTCAGATGCACGGTGCCCACGATGCTTTACTTTCATGTTTGAATGACTTTAATACGATTAGAAAGAGGTGAAGCTGAATGTCCTAATGTACGACTTAAATAAAAATTTTAAGAAACCAACCGTCACCAAATAGGTGCCTATAAAAGGGAATCTTTCAACATAAAAGACCAGAATTCTCCATGGGAAAATGAACACTCCAGAGATGACAGGACAGAAGTTCTGTTATAGTAAGTCAAAGTTCCTGACTGTTGAAATGACTAGGAGAGAAAAAGCATGGGAGCTGAGGTGACCTCAGTCCAGCCCTGTGTAATTATCATCCCCCCTCATGTGTCTCTGGATTTCCAAAGCAGAAATAAAACTCTCCTGGGTGTCTCTGTCCACCATCAGGCAAACTGTGAAAGTTGCTTCCTCCACAGTTTTTAATACAAGAAAAGCAACTTCACAAAGAGACAAGATTCAATTCCCTAATAGAACCTGAAGTTAATGCCATCTGTGGTCATCGGGAACTACGAAAGTGTTGCTTTGTGACAAATATTGACCCAGGGACCCTCATGCTGGCCTTGAAAAACAGATGCAAGGTCCAGATAATAACATAGAGTTTATAAAACAGCAGTAGTTATTGAAGCAGAAAACGTATTTTTGACACTAAATAAAATGTAGTATATTTTCAATGGGGCCCAAAGTTTATCTCACCTTCTGGACTCCAATACTGTAGAGAAATTTCTTGAACAAGGTCTTTCCAAGAGTTTTCTTGGATCAAAGATGAACATTCTAGAAAGACTGTATCTCCTCTGTCAATTTTATTTTAAAAGACTGAAGTGGTTTGAATGACATAGGAAAATGGTCACAGTATAATAGAAAACCACTACTCAAAACCATGTATGGTGATATGACTTTTTTTCTTCTTTTGCTTTTCTATGCTTTCTAAAATTAGCACCAGAGTTCTTTCATCAGAAAAACCTGTATTTACAATGGAATTGCTCAAGAAGAATTTCCTCAATCTCCATCAGCATAAAGCACACAAGTCAATACAAATCCTGAAAGTAACTAAGAGCAGTAATCAGATTTTACTGCCCTTTTACTTGTTTTTACAACACATATTCTGGTTACCACCATGTATTGGGAAGTTCGCTCAAGTTGTGACAGCAGACATGAACCCTCATGGAGCATCTAGCCCCGTGCAGGGAAAGAAGACAGTGATCAAATACTAATGAGAATGAGTGACTGTGACACCTGACCTGTGGTGGAGACCAGTACCGTGGGCACCAGCAGATCAGTTAGGAAAAGGGCACCCAACACAGATGAGAGACCACTGCAGAGTGAGCTGAGCTGGAAACCAGGCAGAAAAGGAGGGAAGAGGGGGAAGCTGAGAAGTGGGTGGGGAATGCCAGGGGTTTCCATAGGTGCCATCCCCCTGGACTGGATGGCGGGGAGGAGGATGGGGGAGAAGGCACCACGGAGGAGGACGTGGAGGGTTAAGGCTAGCATACCAGATCATGCCACTCATTGCAACAGGGAAACCAGAGCAGAACCAGCCATTGGTGGTGGCTGAGTCGTGGGTACACTTTAAATGAGTTGGGACTGAGGTGCCAAGAGATGGGAAAAGTTTGGAATAGAGAGGCTTTTCTGTGTGAGACTCTTTGGGAGACCCCTGGGGACAGGTGTTCAGTGAAGCCATGAATGTAAATAGGATCAGGAATTGAAAACACCCACAGCAGCCTTGGGTAGAACTAAGGAGGAGGATGTCGATCCAGTGAGGAACTTGGGAAAGAGTGACCAGAGACACGGGAGGGGAGCAGAGGAAGGGTGGCATTCCCGAAGTCAAGAGAAAACTTCAGTAAGGAGAGTGAACAAGGATCCTGAAAACATCTGCTGGATTTAGTAACACCAAAGACACTTTGCCACACATCAACAGCACTGAGCAGAACACCTGAGGGACAGTCCGCTCTACCCTCAGGGAATTGTGAGGACAAGAAGGACACACGTCACCTACACAGAACCATATCCAAAAGGGATGCAAATACATCCTCAACTCTAGTGAGAAAACAGGAGCTTTTTCAGAGAAGGAAGTTTTGTATGTAAAGAAAATATGATGAACACCCACCATATGATCTTGATTGGTTATGAGGAGAAAAATAACAAGCCATTATGTCCTTAGCATATAAATTATCCTTCAGTAGATAAACGACTCCAAAAATGTCTATAAAGGAAGATCTCTTAGAACAACTGGACAATATTGATTTGCTTATAGTACGGCAGAAGAATCTTCTTTGGGGATTACCAATGAGAGATGGCAACAGCCCTACAGCCAGAAACCCTTCTTCCCCAGAGGCCAGGTGCATAGCAGCTCCCAGCTTGCTGCTCTAATACACAACCCTCTCCATCACCAATAAATAGATCAGGGGCCGCCAAAGCAGGTGAGTCACGGATGACAAAAAAGAAAAAGGAAAAACGGGCATCCACTTGGTCATGAGTGGAGGCAAAGGGAGAAAGGTCAGCTCCTCCAATACCTTTGCACTACTTGGAAATGCTCTACTTCATACGGTGACTCTGACTGACTTCAGCTCAAGACTTAGTGATTCCAAACAAGAATTGTCCAAAAAAGCTGGGCACGGTGGCGCACACCTGTAACCCCAGCAACTCCAGAGACTGAGGCAGGAGGATCGCGGGTTCAAAGCCAGCCTCAGCAAAAGCGAGGCCCTAAGCAGCTCAGTGAGACCCTGTCTCTACATAAAATACAAAATGGGGCTGGGGATGTGGCTCAGTGGTCAAGTGCCCTGAGTTCAACCCCCAGTACCCCCCTACAAAAAAAATAGAATTGTCCAAAATTAAACAAACCACCTGCCTCAAGTTTATATGAGTTTGTATGAGAAACTGTCAGGATGTGTTTATAAGAAAAGAAGAATTACTAAAAGAAACAGGATTAAAGGATAGCGTCAGTCCCTAGGATAAATGTGTAAACCTGAGACTGCCACTGTCCCGAATCCTCTCCACATTGGTTTTAAAACAAGAGAATGAGATTGAAGTTCTGCAGTTAAAGGTAACACATAAAATATTAACTGGAAATCTGAGGACATTTCTAATAAAATTTGAAACCATTTCTCACAAAGCAATTTGGTTTTGACAAATGTTGATGCTGGGGCACTTTTAAACTGACAGTTTTTTCCCCCGGGGGGGAAAAGTGAATTCCTACAAGTCTGTAATTTTTGGAATCAAAGACTGAAGGATTCATAGGGAAAAGAAAAATCTGCCCCCAGATTCTGCTCTGTATAAATCAGATTCTTGATATGTATTCCGTATTCTACACACACCCATGGGGAAGCTTTTCCCCTTTTATCCAAGGTCCTGGCAGCTTCCGGAGAGGCAAAAGGTAAACTCCCAAGGGCTCAAACCTGAACACAAGCAAGTGAGTGACAAGACTTTGTGCAAATAGATATGTCTACACGTGTATCCTGGTATTGCTTCTTGGATGCACCCCATACTTCCCCAACTCCAAGCCATCTTCTCCAGCTGAAAGGTGCTTCCTCCCACCTATGCTCCAGCAAGTGGCCTCCTGATAAAACTCCATGCCTTCATACAGTTAGGACTGCACACTTCCTTTATTGCAGGCCACCAGAAGGGCCGTCCCCTTCTTCGGAATCTCCAAAGCTCTTCCTTCCCCATCTCTCTAGTACCTGTGCCAATTGGTGACTCTTCCTAGGCTCCACACCTGTCCCCCACACTATAGGGGGAACTCCTTAAGGACAAGGAACCAGGCTGCCCTCATGACTCTTGCAGGACTAACCACACACAATGGGTCATAATAAGTATTTGGATTTGATTTGTCATTCTTTTATTAACTTCTTTCTTTGTTTTTGTTTTTATTTATTTATTATTTATTTATTTTAGTGAAAGAGGAAATGTAAACTGTAGAAAAAGAAACGAAGGTCTTACAAAGTAAATCATAACAAGGAAAAGGGATTCAACTCTTGACATTATGTTAAACAGGTTCCAGGAAGTAGACCAAAAAAAATATATATATATTTATATTTTTAATTTTTAATATTTTATACAAAATATATTTTATATTTTTAATATTTTATACAAAATATATTTTATATTTTATATATATGTATGTATATATAACCTATGACTGGCTTATTTACTCAACAAATGTGTACTGGGCTCATATTATGAAATATAAACACAAACACATTCTACATTAGAATCATGGCACCAAATACGTATCTCCCTATAGGCAAGATCTTATTATTAGGCTTCTGGCCTCAGTGGAGCCATTCCAAGCACTCAGCAATCACCTGTAACACTCTTCTGTCCTGTTCCCTTGGCAGTTCTGAACTCTCACCCTGCCCTCAAGCTCTCTGCTTCAACGCTCACCCATCCCTCCACCAAAGAACTGACCCTCGCTGAGAAATCAGAGGCATTAGACCTTGTTCTTCACCTGTCTCCTCAAACCTTAAATCCTCCCTTTCCTTCATTTGCTAAGGAAAATGTGTCTTCCACCTGCATTCCCATCCTCATCCCACCAAGATCTGAATCTATCAATTCACCTCTCATTTGATTCTCCAACTCTTCCCACACCCGTTTCTTCCTTTGCCTTATCAAGATGTTCAGATCACATTCATCCTGAAAACATAAGGGATTAAAATTCACAGAGCCCATCTCAAATTCATCTCTCAACTCCCTCTCCCAGCCCCACTAACCCACTTCCATCTCTACATCTTAATCTTTACTTCACTGCTTAAGCTCCTATAATCTCTCTTCCTCTATGTAATGAGTTGCTATCAAGTCCACTATGAACTCTTAATTACTAAATCCCATGGACACTTTCCCCCTAGTATCTCTCTCTCCTCCTCTGACTCTTCCAGTCATTCCCTTTCTGGGGGAAAAAAAAAAAATTGTTTGCAAATAGGCACTCCAAGTCAGTGTTCTTACTTCCTTGGAAGTTTCTCAGTTTCTACTTAACATACATTCATCTCTGCTAATTCATCACATCCCAGCACATCGACCACTCCACCACTTTCCAATCTAAATAGCTTTCTTTATATTAGCTCTCAAATTTCCAATGCCCTCTGAATATCACCACACAAGTTTTACCAACAACTTAAATTCATTTGATTCCATGCAAAGCTCATCTTTACCAATCGCAGACATGTTCCCCTCAAACAACCCATTCCTATTTATTAAATTTCCCATCCCAAACCATATTTAATCCTCTAGCTTATTCTGCACATAAAGTCATTGAACTTTTTGAAATATGCAAACATTTTTCTTATCACTTCTTTCCCTTCTAATGGTGCCACCAATCCTAATCTAACCTGTCCTCAAGTCCAGCTTCTCCTCTTCCAATTCATCTGACACACTGCAACTGGAGTTATCTTTCAGTTTATCTTCTAACATTTTTATTACATTGTAAGATAATGGGAAGTACTGAAAAGCTTGAATATCAATATAAAAAGCATTTCTCACCCCCATCCCCAATATGACCGCTCAATATTTTAGCTCAATGTCTTCCTATCTGTTCTTTCCCTAGCCACTCCCGACCCACTCCCTAACAAAGAGCAAGATGCATGGCATGGCTACAGCACTTTTCTTTTGTTTTTTGTTTTTTTCCATCAGGTCTTAGTAGCATTTCCCTTCCAAAATGGAAACCTGATCATGCATGTCCCTGTCAGGCTGAAGATCCTTCAGTGGTAATCCACAGCCTACGGGTTACAAACTCCTTTCCTCACTGGGGAAAAAGTCCACTGGCAAATCAACACCACCTTATCAATCCAGCCTCTGTTCCTCTCTCCCACTGTGAACCTCATCACCTCTACTCCCATGACCCTTCACTTCTTGGTTCTGCACCTCTTGTCTGACTGTCCAATGGGGAGATCTCCTTCCCACGCTCTGCTATCATGATATCTAGGCTCCTCCACGTTGGAATATGATTGGCTTCTTTATCTTTCTCCTTAATCAGGACGAGAGTCCCCTGTAATACACACGCCATCTTATTGCACAGCTCCGGACTCATGGCAGCCTCTCAAACTTGTGTTCTATAAAAGAGAACAATAATTTTGTTTTGTTTTTTCCCATCTGGATATGTCATCATAAATGGACTTAGCACTTGTATAGTACTTAAAACAAGAGCTCACATTTCCTGAGGGCTGAGGATGTGTCAGTATGTATAATCTTGTTTAAACTTCAGAACTGCAATTTTACATTATTTGGGTAATTACTTGACTGATTTGCAGTTCCCACTGACTGTAAATGTAACAAAGGAATTACAACCCTCTTTGCTTACTCTTGTGTCCTCAGTATTGGACACACTGTATGGGACATCATAGGAGCTAAATAAAAATCTCTTGCATAAATGAAGAACGGACCCAATGAGGTTACAGGGTTCTCTCCATCCCTGGAGGGGGGAAAGTGGAGACTTTTTGGTTGGGATTTCATGAAGACCAGAAAGTGACGAGTCACTATGTTTCACCATCCCATTATAATTTTTCTAAGGGTTTCTAGCTTCCCATGAAAGAAGGTACCTGTGGCCACATGCCAAGTCATGTTCAGGGCTACACACATGCTACTGGGAGCAGTAGGAAGCAATTGGCTTTTGAAGGACTCCGATCTGAAAGGCTGACTTTGAAACATGACTCCCTCAGTAGTTCCCGGCCTAATAAATTAAATCTCTCAAAATGAGTGTGTACAATGAATTTGGTATCAAATGACTTTGTAATTTCTGGGAAGCTTTTAAATGTCACTTTATTATCAGTCGCTTTTAAAACTACAAACAAAGGCACCCCGTAATTTTCCCTTACATGCACAGTGTTTGTAGGAAACTAATTTTTTCTATGCTGTGCCTGGGACCCAAGACAGATGACCAATAAAAATGAAGTCACTCTTTCCCTTTCCAACATAGTCAGAGTTCCAACTGTTACCAGGTGTTATCAGATATGAGGAGAAAAATGAAAGGCCCTATCTTCGCTTCTGATTTGCAGGATGATGAAAAGCATCTTCATTTTTTTTCCCTTAACAAAACTCTTTCAACTCCCAATTTTGTCTTCATGAGAGGCACAAGACAGATCAGACAACCCAATTGAAAAATACGAAAAAACAAAAATTCACCCCTGCTTTTGTTCTGAGAGTAGACAGATCAAAAGAATTTTTCTGAAGGCAAAACAGGTGGGTGTCCCCCCACTTTTAACTCACAAGTGAAACAAACATGTACTTTGTACTTCTGCTGAACACAGAGCAAGTGGACAGAACTGAGCTTCCCTCAGCTCAGTTAATACTCACACATGTGATGAACTCCAGTCCTGAAAAAGGAAGAAGTGTCTGGGACTAGTGACTCACAACTGAGGCATGGGGACAAGATCTCAGGAGCAGTACTTCAACACAACTTGTGCAGAAAAAAATGCAAGTGAGACACACATGCAATGTTTAGAGATACTTAACTTGGACTTGCATACAGATATAATACCTATCCACACACCCCCCGCCCACTCCTATGCCCACGTGTACACTGACCCTCCTCCTCTTGGAAACCAGCTCTCTGGAAAGTGAGAGCTACAGTTTTTATTCAAGTTCAGCATATCCATAAATTGGACCATAAAATGAAAGTAGTAATAGTGAGTTCCCAGGAGAGGTTAAAAAATAAATGGATAAATAAACTACAGGATGATGAAAAGTAATAAAACACATTTTATACCAAGTATCATCTGAAGAGAATTACCTACTGGCAAGAATAAAGAGAGACCATTGGTTATAAATATTTGACAAGTCTGAATACTCTCATTTGTCCTTCCTAACCCTCACAAGAAAATGTCCTCCATGTTTTCTTTATTTTCAGTCCAGTCCATCCAAGAATTTTCCTAAAAACCGTCTTTGGCTCAGAGAGCAACTCATTCGGTCTTTGCCTCCACTTCTCAAAACCTCACCTCTCCTGCAAAGTCTCCCCCTTGATCTGGAAGAAAGGTGGTAATTATTTTCCAAACTCCGATCTGTTTAAGCACATAATTACCCAGGCAGCTCCTCAGTCACTGCCACACGCCTTACATTCAATGTCAATATGTGAGACGCTTCTTCACTGTTTATGATTCTCCCTGTGGGCACAAGCTCTTTAAACATTTATCTTCACCAATATTGAAAGGCTTGAATTTTATATCTTAGGAGAGCAGATATTTTCTGACTGATAATCCAAAACTCCCCTATAACCCTTTCACCCACAATTGTAAGAATAATTTTATCATCACTCCTTCCAAGTCCCCAAAGAACCCTCCAGGTCTGGCAAACAAATCTGCTTGTCATTTGTGGCAGCTTCGGCTAATGATCTTCTAGAAGTCATGCTCCTTCTTCCATGGTATGAAATGTCTGGCTATTTCTAACACCTCTGCATTTGGGTGGGGACATGTCACCAGCTATTGTCCATGAGATGTGAGCAGAAAGGTTGGGGCTCACTTCAGGGCCAAAGCAGTTGCAAAGGTGTGGCCTTTCTACCTTCTCTTACCCATTTCCACCTCAGCTGGGTGTTGGCACTTAAAAACAGATGGCAAGCTTCCATCAGTCTCTGTCGGTCCTCCACTGCCAACCAGAACAACCCTGAACCACATAAAGTGATTCCACTTATAAGAACCACATGAGAATTCCACTTCCATCATGTTGAGCCATTTTCCATTGTGGGTCCATTTGTCCCACCGTTTGGCTGCTCTGAGCCACCCCTTCCCATGAACTCATTTCTACTTCTTTGATCTTTTAAGGCCATCTCAAGAGTTGTGCACTTCTTAAATCATTCTGTGTCCTTCCAATTTCTGGTCAAGTGCCTCTCTTTAATAAAAATTTCCACTCAATAATCCTCCTCTTACCAATGCTTACATATTGCTTATGTTACATTACCTTGCTTGCATTTGGTTACATCACTCACTCAGTCTCTCCATCAATCAATATTTATTCAATGCTCTTACATCTGATGCAAAGTTCTTCCATTAACCTGATTATAGGACACTGGAGGGTAGGGTGTTTCCCCCCTTTCTCAGTTGCTTATTTTGCTATGACAAATAGTCCAACTCGGTCTTATGCCAATGGATACAAGAATTTCTGTGAAATGGACAGTACGGTTGAATCAACTCATCCTCAGCACCCTATAGGTAGTAGAGGTCAAGTGATCTTCCATGAAGAAGTTATTCCCCTAAACAGGGGTATGGCTCAGCACAGCTGAAAGGGGAATGGACATGCAGCCTAGGGACAAGGGTTCAAATCCCACCACAACCCTGGGGTAATACTGCTCTTTATAAGTTCCTTAAACTATCTAAACTCCTGTTTCCTCATCCATAAAATGGAACAGTACTGCTGCTGAGCTTGCATAACTGTGGTCCATCCGCTGATAAAGAAGTGGGAGGAAACCCCTTTCACCTTCACAGCATCATCACTTTGAAGAAACAGAGAAGAGCTCTCCATCTCCTCAAGAGATGATTCCCTGCTACCTTATTTTCACTTTGAAATTCTTATCTTCCAAGGATATGGAGGACAGTTGTGTGACTTTCCATGAATGATTGTCAAGTAATTTGCTAGCCAAAGGAAAGTAAGTACTGAAGTTATTACTCTGGTCCAGCTTCTCCAAACCCCTAGCCCTAAAGCCCAGAACAGATCAACCGTGACAGTAGTAACACTGATAGGCATTTCAGAGTGAATTTCACCTTGATGGCAACCCTATGGGAGAAGTATTATTTTACCCCGTTTACAGGTGCAGATTTTCAGAGAGATTTAATATCTTGTTCAAAAACCACAGAGCACACGCACAAGTGGTGAATGCAGAATTTGAAGCCAGTCTGTCTTGATGCCAGATGGTGAGCTCTTAACTACCCATGGTGTGAATACACACCCGTGCCCTTCCAGAGCTAACACATAGATGCTCTCCAAATTCTTGCAGCAGGGCACTTGATCCTGAATCAAAATTCATTTAGAAATTATCCAAATCGAGTCATGGGGGGCGGGGCAGAAGATTGCCTATAAATATCTCAGTATGGTGAAACTTGGATATTACATTTTCTTTCATTTCTTCTCACTAGAGTTTTGTCATGAGCAGTTCTGAGAAGCACCTGTATTCCACCATCAATGATCAAATATGACCATCGTGGGCCAAGGGGCAATGAAAAGAGATGCTACATCCAGTTTTACTAAAATGCTGCTCACAAGAGTCTCAAATTCTGCCTATCAGTTTCTTTCATTCTTTCCTAACTAAAGACTTAAAACCTACATAAAATAGTAACTGGGAGCTTAAAAAACATGTAAAATACCATATAATCAAGATTGTTTAAATGTATAAAACTGTCAAGCAGATTATCCTTTATGCAATTCAAATGAGCCTTTGGGAGACAGAATTAACTGAGGGCAAACAAGAGCTTAACTTTAAAAGACAAAGACTTGGCTTATATCAAGTTGACACTTCCAGATAAGATACCGCATTATACAGGTTACGCTCACAATAGTAATTTTTGATTGGCATATCATTTGCCACTAACTACTGCTTGGCTTCCACTGAGCACATGCAACATACTATAAACTGTTATGAAAGATGTCTTTGTATTGTTCAATATTTACAGGGTACGTTATTTTATCAATGCTCCAGTTGGCAGAGGTATAAAAAAAAAGCATTAAAACATTTCAGATCAAAATGATCCCCCTTGCTTCACAAAAGAAGAACTTTCTGAAGACAGGTGACAATTCTGTTCAGAAATTTTCACACCAAGGCTAAGTAAATGTTCAGCGTAGAAACAGAATTGCTTTGTTCAGCTGCACAAACAGATTTCTACATCACCGCTATTTACGTATTCCTGAATATCCTCTTTCAGATCCCACTTTTATGGGAAGCAAAATCAATTTTCTTTTGGACAAAAAAAGTGAGATCTGGTCTAATGATTTTAATCTTTTAAATAAACATGAACTGAACTTGGAGCACAAGCTTTTCCCTTAAGAAAAGATCTTTGTTGTTCAGAAAGATCTCTTTCAACCTATGAACAGCTCATGCCAGCAACACAGTCTAACCTGGAAAAGAATTGGAAAATGTGTATCTATACCAATGTTCTTTCAAAAGAAACAACAAATGTTTAACAAAACACACACATACACACACACCTACCCTACAACCAAATTATACTCCCCTAAATGCAGACTGATGTTAAGTTTAATTTTTGAAGCAAATTAGGTTCCCCCAATTCAATTTTAAACAAATAGAAAATGAGAAACAGAAAACTATAACATAAAACTTTTATGGCTACTTTGCTAAAAAAGCACACTCATGTTTATGAAATTGAGGCTCCCTTAGCCTCAAAAGGAGAATTATTCTGAAAATCAGCAATACTTCAGGATCCTCACAAACACCAGCCCACTCTAAGCCCTTCCAGGCCCGTTTCACAACTGCTAATAGTTATTGTTTGTACAACTGTAACTAAGTACATTACCAACCAGTTGTTCAATCTATATAAATTTAAGAAACACACATTGCCAAGGAGTGACTCATATATCAGTCTATTATATGCTACAGGGTTGACTGTATTAAACAAATCACTCTGCCTACAGCTGAAGAATAGAAGCTATATACAGAGCAGAGGTTATTGTCTAATTTAAATCTTGGCTCGCTTCCCAGTGCTGTACAAGATTCCAATTTGTGGAAATGTTGCTCTTTGCTACTGCCAGAAAGGCTGCAGAAAATGGTATTGGGAGCCTTCCAGAAATATGTCTGCAAAATGCCAATCAACAAGTCACTAAAGATTAACAGTATGACTGTACCAAATTAATTTAAATTATAGAAACATATGGCTAGGATGTTTGCTTTGCACTTAAGACAACACCTACCTCACAAAGAGCTAGGTTTGTTCCGCGGTATAAAATAATACCCAATGTTCAGATTACTGCAAAATGTGAACATCAGTTAATAAATCGGGAGCTCGCTGTCCTTGCAAAGCCAATCTTTCTGAACGTTTAGGGTATTATCTTTAATCTATTCAAAACATATGGGAAAATACTTTTTATAACAAGGTATTTTCCCCCACAAAGATATGAAGGAAAAAAATCAACATTATTCAGCAACTGAAAACAATTTGCTTTGTAAAGTGAAGAAAATTCTAGCTTTATTGAGATTTGTTGTAGAACCCAGAGGATGAGGCGATCTCCTGCACATTATTCCCCATTCTAAAATATGATATTGGGCTAAGGATTTAATATACAGCCAAGAGAAATTCACCAATTATAGGACCAAATCATGAAAATCAAAAGACAACACAATTTATACCCCACCAGCTGCTCTCAATATATATTATGTTCACGCTGCTTCCCATTATTTTCATGGGAATCTTTAATATATACAATCATGTCATCAACCAAAAGGGGGGAAAATCAATGGCACTTCAAGCCATAGTTACACATTAGTACACGCTGTATTTCAACTGAATAGGAAGGGAACTGTTTTATGTTTCTCTCCACTGCTTTTCTATTATTGCCTAGCTAATGGAAATACATCAAACAAATGTTCTACAAGAGCAATAAATATTAAAGTTGACCTATCCATCTGGGAGAAATGAGAACAATACTGCTCACTTTTAGCCCAAATATGACACTGATAAATGAAGCGATGAGATTCCATCACACTTCCAACAACCTGGGCTGGGAGCCCCCGCGTGATCCTGGTACCAGCAATTTTCTTCATTCATCTTCATTAGGCAGTCACTTGACCTGCCTCCCAACATCCCTGTCAAATCAGAACCTTCAAGGGTGGGGGTGGTGGTACTTTCTAACCAAGCAGCCTAAATGTGTTCTTCATGTTAGGAGAAAAGAAAAAAAAAAAAAAAAAAAAAAAAAAAACAGATGAAGATCTTGATGAGCAGGAAAGGGTGCAAACAATTCCTCTGGAAGCAGAGACGTTAAATGTTACTCATGATGAAAAGGGAAACCACAGGATAAATCTGGTCCACAGAGCATCCCTGCTGCCAGTGCAAGGCCACAGTGGCAGGGAAGACCTCCAAGTGAGCGAACAAGCACCCCTGAGCCATCAAAAGACAATTATGTATTCAAATGAAGGATGTACGCGGGGCCTTATCACAGATGTAGAAATGCTTTCCATTTCCTTCCTCAATCACAGTTTCAAGTGAGCTGGAACAAGAAAGGAGGACATTCTTACCCTTACACAATGAGCGAGCTTCATCACATTAGCAGTTTTACATTACAGTCCCATTATTTTCTATTTCAACGGCATAATAAGAGAGGTGCTGATTTGATTATTTCGTAATAGTGAAAATGAATACCAATGCAATATAAAATTGCTATTATAACACAAAGATACTAATATGATTCACAAGACCCCCTGGAAATTAGGTTTTATAACTATGATCACAGGGGAAAAATTAGAAAGCCAGTAAGCAACAGAAGGGAATTAGGTGCGCCACACCAGTCTTAGCGATTCAGACAGCTGCTCAGATGAAGCCAGGCAGCATTTACTACAAAACGACCTGCAAGAGCCCGTCCTTGCAAATTACTGGAGAGGTACTCCTTTTGTTTTTCTTCATGGTATGTGTTCCAGATACCCATAATGTTAACCAAGGCAGTGTTCGAGTGCAGGATTCCTGCAAGCCTTTCTGATTCCAAAGCGAAACCATCAATGAGCTGATGCTAGGCTAAAGTAGGAAGCATCTCACTTCTGGAATCTGATTTTTAGGATCAGAGCTGAGGCTAAAAATCCACAACGGACAAAATGAGAAGTAAAATGAACTGAGGATTTTGGACAAAGGACCACTGTATCCCTCACCCCAAATAACAAGGATGCTAAATCTTGTTGTGATTATTTCTAAATCATTCTCCACCCTAGCAGTCTAGTCTAGAGGGATCTATGCCCACCATCTCAGAATCTGACTCCATGGTTCTACCAACCTGGAAACACATTCTCCCTATGGTTTTAAATATACACTGCCTGGACAAGTAGAGGGTGAGTGAAGAAGTGGCAGATCAACTCTGCTGCCATTACCCTAGGTACAAGGAAAGGAGGCAGGCCCTTTACAACAGCTCTTCCCAAGGCAGTTCTCCCTCAGGTTCTGAGGATCCAATCAAAGCTAAGCAAAGACCATGACAACATCAATCTCTGGCCTGAGCCTAAGAGCCACTGGCTTCAAAGTGACAACTATGAATTTCCACTTCTGACCCAATGTAACAAGCAATACATTTATGTGGGCCCAAGTTTTCCATCCCTGCAGAGACAGGGTGTTCAAGTACTGGAAAAGGAATTGGTGATCCTGGTTTTCTTCTACAACTAAAAGATATTGTGTCAGATATGATGGATTACTAATGTTTACTTGGCAAAGGAAGTCAGAGAGCATGCTACCATGCTACTTTACCCTGTATCTATCTGTACATTTCCCCTTTGTGTTTATACATTGCCATTATTAGAGGAGGTGGTACTATGAGTTGAACTGAAACCTAGGAGTATGTAGATAAAACAGGTATATCTTGTACACATTAGCTCCTCAGAACAAGGTGTGACAAATGCTCTGCTGATTGGTGAGTATTGGTACTATTTCATCAGCATTTCTTCATATGAACTGATAACATTACATAGTGATGCTTCACAAAGATTTTGGAGAACATGTTTCTCAAGCTGGGTAGCATAAGAGTATTTCCAAAGGACGGGAATGTAGAAGTCTATAATCCACTTGATTTAAAGGGCTGATCTCCAAAACCCTCCTCTACTATCACTGCATTTGGCTTCCCCCCTTCCCTTTCAGAATAATGCATGTGCCAATACATCTAAATAATGACTAGTATTTACTGAGCACCTTCTATATACTAAGCATTAAGCTGATCACTTCCCATTAATCATCTCCCTTATTTTTCAGAACCTTATGAGGTAGAAACTATCATTGTTTGTAAAATCTAAGACACCACTGACTGTAAGAAACAATCCAACTATGAACATGTGAACAGAGGTTTGCGTTAGTCTATATGCTATTATTATGATACCCCCATTGACAGTTAAGGAATACTCCAGGAGGTTAAGTAACTTGTCCGCAGTCACCAACAAGAAAGCCTGGACTCAGACTAAGAACTGTTTGATTCTGCATCCTTAAGTCTTCTTTAGAATACTCTCCCATTACTTTTATTATATCCCTCTACTGAAGATTTTCTTATCAAGAGGAACAGTGAGCACTTACATATAACTGGCCATGGGCCCTAGTTCTTCACAGCAACCAGTGCGAGAGCTACGATCACTTTGCCCAATCTACAGAGGACAAGCTCAGGACCCTGGCCAAGGCCACATGGTGATGCAGACAGTGGGCTCCTGAGTCTACGCCCTCTGAACCACTGTACCATGTTTCCTAGAACCATGAGTCTCCATCTCCAACACTCACGGGCTTATTTATTTTTAAATTATATACACCGTTACCACCATCCTGATACATTATGCACATTTCAAAGCATACCGAAAATGAGAATAAAAAAGGATGACAGAAAACACATTATTAATATTCTCTTCTCCATAATGTGCACTCCCTGAGCTCTGTAGCCTATACAAGGCCACTGATTAAAACAGGTTCCTTTGAACAACTCTTCCTATCTAGCATGAGCAAAGGAACAATTAAGTCGCCAACTAAGACTCCCTCTGCCATCCTTCCTTGAGTAGCATTTACCATCCGACAACTACCTACCTGATGGAAAGAAGCAAGAGAAAAGGGAAGGAGGATTCAAAGCTTTCCGCAACTTAAACACTTACCAAATAGCACTTGACCCAAGTCAGTAAGGGAGAAAGCAGCCATGTCTTCCCAGAGGCTCAGCAGGACAGTTACCCGACACTTTTGCAACTCAATTTTTTTCTACAAGTTCCTTCCAAGCCCACAATAAGACAAACACACATTTCCTGAGCACCTACTACTGGCCAGTTGTGCAGTGCCAGGAACACAAAAATAAGAGCTACTGCCATTTAGGAACAAGACTTCAAAGTAAAACAAAGGAGGCAAATCAAATGTGGGTCAGAAAAAAAGGATCCATGCCTTTCCATGCTTCAGTTTAATTTCCTTTTCTAAAATATCTTCCCTTTTATGTTAGTCAGAAAAGCAGTTTCCAGCAAGCAAAGCAGCAATAAATATTATGCAGGTCAAACCTACAAGAACAGGCCTTCAAGAAAAGGAAAACGTTTCTGATCAAAATGTAAAAGTCCACTCTCAACAAAAAAGCACAGACTGAGAAAATATTTCAATAACAAAGAAGGAAAATTACCATTGATCCAGGCTGCCATGTCTAATAAAAAGAAGGAAAGTTTTTTAAGAAAATCTTTAACATTTAAGTTCAACCAGATTAATTATATTGCAGTTAGACTGAATTCCAGAAAGTTCTTTCAAACATACCTATTAAGAAAACTTAGAGCAGAGGAAATATTAATCAATATTACAAATTATTTTTTTTAAAGAGCAACATAAGAATTCGGTGATAACCTCAAAAGGGTCTGGGAATTTTTAAATGCAGTCAAATAATATTACTTTTTTGCATGAAGTATAATTTTGGCCTGGAGTTATAATCCAAAAGATGATAATAACAATAACAGTGCATTTCACATGCTACTTTAAATAAGAGGCCTGCAAATTTTTCTTAAAGAACCAAATAGTAAATATTTTAGGCTCTGTGGACCACCCAGGTTCTATTGCAACTACTGAAACCCTAATACTAAAGCAACTGCAGAAGACAGGACAGTGCATAAATGAATGGTGTGGCTGTGCTCCAGTAAGTTTATTTATAGAAACCAGCAACCATCCATGGGCCAGTTTGCTGACCCGGGTTTAAATCATTATGCGGATTTATTTTTTATGAGGGTCTTTCTACCATGCAAATCACGTTTGTTCATGAAAGAAATTTGAAAAGTATAGAAGTGCAGAATGAAGAAAGAGCCTCAGTCTATGAAGTCAAACAGGACTGAGTTGCAGAATGGCTGTGCGACTCTGGGCAAGGGACCTACCATCTCTGGGTATGGGTTTCCTTGCAGAATCAAGATGATGACAGTCCTGTCCTCCTAGAGTCACTCACTGTGAGGATCAGACAAGCAAATAAGCATAAAGAACTTAGCACAGTCATGGATGAGTCTATCTACCACCCACCTGACCACAACTATTACTATCAACTCCTTCTAGCCTGTCACTGATGATATCACAAACACCCAGCACAATGCTAGCCTCAGTGGACACTCACATTGAATAAACACATGAAAGGAAAAGGGAAAAATGGCAAAACTCTACCTTAGTTTTCAAATTGAGAAAGAACCTGAATCTTCTAATGCTCAATGAGAGAAAGGCATCGGAAAGCAACCTTAATACTTAAGTAGTACTAGTAGGTTTCCTAGAGAAAATTCTATATAATTTGTTTTTTCTCTGACAAATTATAAGAAATGAAAAATAAATTTAAAAAGAGCTATTCTTTTAAAACATCATTTGAACCAAAAGATGTGGTTATGGCAACAACGTACATGCTGTAAATTCATCAGTTCCAATACTAAAAACAGTCCTCCAAGAACAAGCATGTCATGCAATGGAATCAGTACATCACATCAGATCACTTAAACACATATATTCAAAAAATATGCCACTCCACATACTACAGACATCACCCCAAGATGTGCTTTTCTGATGTCTTAAAAAAATCAAGTTAGTCATATTCTGGTGTTTATTCTTAACCAGAATCTTCACTTTCATATTCACTACAGCATGAGATGAGATATTTAATAACTAATAGGCCATGATAATCCAGGGATTAAGCAGTTTCTTTTAGCAAAATTGAACATGAGGGCAGCATATGCCAACCAGTCCTGGTTGTGCAACAGTTTTTGTTGTTGGGAGAGGACGAAAAGGCTCCGTATATTCCCATAAGAAGTTCACACTCTAAAACGAAGAGAAACAAGACGTCCATGGGCACACATGGCCCCACAGATGCACACGGGCTGGAGTGCAGAGTCATGCCTACGCTGGCTGCTGCTCACATGAAGACATCTCAAAGCAGAGCTGGGATGTCAGGGATGGAAGAAATGTGGCTTGTGGATAAAATACAGGAGGCTCCTGGGGACCCACAGGATGAACAAGTGAAGGATCAGTGAGAGACAGGAGGGCAAGGTGGGGCCCCGAGGTTGGCAGTGGAGATGAAGTCGGTCCAGCAGAGCAGCAGCCCGTGGAGATGTATTAAAAGGAGAGAAACTTTTTTTTTTAATGGACACAATACCTTTAATTAATTAATTAATTAATTTTTATGTGGTGCTGAGGATCAAACTCAGTGCCTCACAGGTGCTAGGCAGGTGCCCTACCACTAAGCTACAGCCACAATCCAAAAGGAAAGAAACTTTTAAGGAAACAAGATGGGAAGATTCATTAAGGAGAGAACTACCTGGGGAAGAAAAGGTCCGATTTGCCTATAAATGGAGACTACCTTGCTAAGTGAAATAAGCCCATACCCAAAAGCCGAAGGTCAAATGTTCTCTCAGATATGGGGATCTGACTCCCAATAGGGAGGCATGGAGGGAGGAGTGGAGGTTCACCAGATTGGACAGGGGAGAATGGGGAGAAGGGCGGGAGGATGGGAGTGGGAAAGACAGTAGAATGAATTGGACATAACTTTCCGGTGTTCATATACGAATACACAACCAGTGCAACTCCACATCACGTACAACCACAAGAATGGAAGTTAAACTCCATGTATGTATGATGTGCATTCTACTGTCATATATGATTAAAAAGAAGAAAGAAGGAAGGAAGGAAGGAAGGAAGGAAGGAAGGAAGGAAGGAAGGAAGGAAAGAAAGAAAGAAAGAAAGAAAGAAAGAAAGAAAGTCAGTCAGTCCTGTCCAGAAACCCATGAACATTCCCATTTCACTACTCATTTTAGTCAATGATTTGGTTAAGAACCAAAGCTATCAAATGAAGTTATTGAGTAGTGATTGATTTGTGCCACCCGTCATTTTGATTTTATTAAGCTCTCATTCCAATAAAAATATAATCATCTGGTTAATCCATTTCTTCTGCCGGATTATGTGTTCGCTTGTTTCTTCAGCTGTAATAAAACTCTCAATGCCAGTCTCCCAACTAAGCACTAAACAAATTGACTGACAATCTGGAAGCACAGGAATAATTACAGATTATGCTAGATAAATATAACTAGATGGGGTTTTCACGAAACTAAAGACCAGGATCTTGCCACAAAAAAATCACTAACTGCTTTGGTTTCCAGAAAATGGTCTCAGGGACCAAGTTCCTTCCAAGAGACTACAAAACAGTCAGAACCACCTCAACTACACAATAATTTTATACACAATGAGAATTAAGAATCTCTAGGAGAGTCTCAATTTTTATCTAAACCTACCTAAAGCCTCATTTTATTAATTTAGCCCTGAGTTCAAATCCTAGAAAATTAATCATTTCAAGAGAAGAAGATCCTAGTTATACATCCAAGAATTTTGGAAGCAGTGCAATTAAAACTCTTCTCACACTAAGCAATGCACAGTGTGACTCTTGCTCTCAAGTTTCACCAAGTTTATGTCTGAAACAGCAAAATATCCAAGCTCCATTACCCAGGCATACAAAGGTCTACCTACCAAAAGACAAAAATGAAATCTAAGGTGAAGGAAGAATATGGAACAAGAAGGTAAATAACCTATCACAGGTGAGAAATCAAAACAGTCCAGTAGTGTCCTGTTTCAACCTAACCCACCAACTCATGGACCACACTGTACTGTGGACAGATTGCAGACATTATATAAGCATTGGCAGAGGCCTCATGATTCTTAGCCCTTGCTTAAAGAAAGGGAGTTTCTCAATAATGATATAATCACATGGTATAAAAGCAGCCCCGCAAGTTGCCCTCACAGGCTACAGGAAAGGGGTAAGAGGACTCTTGTGCTGAGGTGATCAGGGAATTATTGGGGAGGCCTCCAGTGATGAGTTATCACCTATAATCATTTCAAAGATTAATGGACATGATTAAATCACATATTAGCTTTCTCTTCCTTAGAACCCTGACTCTCCTTATGTGTCCTCCTAAATCCACTTCATCTAAGAAGTGCAACGTTGATAATGTAGTAGTTTGTGTCAAACACTCAAAGGAGGTCATCGTGGAGACTAATGGCTTTAAGTAACTGGAAACACTGATCAGAGCCACCCACAGTGATGGTGAATTCTGCTCCAACCACTCAGAGTTTCCACAAAGCTTCCACAAATGACTACTCACCCTCCCAGTGAGAGACCTGGCTAATTCACATTTAAAATGAAAATGTGTGGCACACCACTTTTCAAACTGGGGCACATGTGTACTTAAGAGATATATTTTTAAAAGTCTCCAAAGTTACAAAATGAACATAATAATTTTCCAGATTGTCCTTTTTACTCAAAGAACAGGGAAAGAGAGGGAGCCATGATTTTTTAATCACAGCAAACATGGAGATGCCATGTAAAAACTTTAAAAATAAAACTGCAATAAAAAAAATAGAGTATTGAAAAATTGCTGCAGGCCTGGAGACTTTGAAAAATATGAGTTTCCCACCTTTTTGGAGATCAGGGTGTTTCTCTGATGAAGTTTTGGAAGGCAGACCTTATAGGAGTCACTGAAGTCTTCATAGCAGCATGTATGCTCAATCACAGGCCCGTGTTTTAGTAGGCAAAATAAGCCACAAGTGAGCAATATTATTTTTAAAAATGTTTAAGGAAAATGATACATACTCATTATTTTCATATTAATGGACCAAAGGAATGCCATGAATAACCCAAGACACCAGTTAGCCTAGAGGTTACATATTGAGAACTGAAACTCATCGGGGCATTTTTACAGCCTGTCCATGATCTTAATTACCATTTTACTAGAGTTAATATTCTTTTATTTGTCTATTTTGGTATTTCCAAATTATATTATTTGAAGATAAATTATGGCTTCATATCATGTTAGGTGGAAGGAGAATGCCCAGGAAGAAGCGCAAGTAGATCAGATGGCTGAAGACTTGCTGTGAAGTCTGCACAGCTCCAATGACCTTGTGAGCTTCAGGTATGTTCTGAACAAGCTTAATACTGGATCAAGAATACTGAGCACTCGTGACTAAGTATTATAAGCAAAGAAATATGCTATCATAGCAGAACTCCTATGAAGCTTCCATTATATAAGAAAATGTTCCCTTTGATTTAGAGAATTAATAATGCAAATATCTGGAGACATTCTTACGAAAGCTGGTTTGGGGGCAATGTATAACACTGATACATTCTGGGTGGAAGTGTAAATTAGGACAACCACTCTGGAAACCATTTCAACACTCCCTAGTCAAGTACATGCCCTAGAACCTGTGCACTACACTCCTAACTTAAGACAAGAGAATGAATCCTGCACTTGTGCATCAAGGGTACATACACCAGGATGTTTGAAGGAATGCAATCCATGATAGCCAAACATTGGTGACAACTCAAATGCCTACTGACAAAAGTGGTCCAGTCATACAACAGAATACTATACAATGGTGAAAAAAGAAATGCAGACACATTCATTGATTTACATGAATAGGACAAAAATAATATTGAAGGGGATAAAACAAGTTGCAAATGAAGATGTATAATATGATTCCACTTAAAAAGAGATCAGATACACATGAAGCTGAAGAGCATATTGTTAAAGGATACACAGATACATGGTAAAAACTATAGAGAAAAAAATACAAGGGAATAATAAACAAAATCCAGGGAAGTGACTACCTCTGGGGAAAAGGAGGGAGGGAATCACACCTGAAAGTAGCATCCAAAAAGATTCAAAATTATTGGTCAATCAGTTAAGCCAAGTGTTGGACAAATGGGTGATCATTTTATTCTTCTTCTATAAAAATACTCATTAATTATACTGTTGTATGCAAAATAAGCTTCGTAATTTAAATTTGCAGGTATAGTTACATAAAATAACTCAGAGGTATAAAATAAAATGAAATAAGGCAAGAGCCCAATTCTCTGGCATATTGACAATCAAAAGACAATAGTTAATGATAAAGTGTTTCAGAAAGGAATATGAGAGTATTTCTAGAAATCATGGTGATTGTGATAGTCTTTCAACCCAGGATAATAAAGTTTAGGAAGCTTCCACTTTGGGTATATTTCTTCTAAGCTGCAAATATGAATAAATGTTTATTTGGAATTTTCTCTGTAACTATGCGGGAAGCTAATGTTGCAAGTAAAGCTATTTATATATCGTTGGTTTGAACATTTATCGTGTGGCTTCATTACAAAGAACATCTAAATGATTTTTTTTTCCAAGCTAAGAAAAAAACAGAACTATAATAAGGTATCTTACATTCCTGGATAAAAATACCCCTTTTAGAGAACATAATATAATTAGTTTCTATTCCAAGTCTGTCAGTATGCACTGTTAACCTCTGACAACTATACACGAACCTTTTAATTAGCATGTTATCTTTGGTGCAATTAATAACTTGTACTTCATGTTACAGGCAAATTAAAGTTTTCCCACTAAAACTGAATTCTTCAGTGTAGTTCTAAAAGTGTTTTGCCATTTAAATGAAATTTTAACATTCAGACCTCTTGCTCCCAAAGCACATAAGCCATTTTTTTCCCCAAAGCTAGATAGCTTTTTACCATCAATATTCTCTCAAATATTTTACCTAAGACACAGAATCTCATATTGTATTCAATTTCACACTTGCCAATCACACACGCCCACTCACCGTTCCTCCAGATGATGCAAGGTTGCCTCGTGTGTGTATGTGTGTGTATGTGCGCGCGTGTGTGTATGTAGGTGTGCCCACACAAACATGCACAATGTCTAAATGTGTGTAAACACATCAACTGCTGGGTACTGGTTAAAATAAACAGACTTCCAGCATACCATCTTATTGCATATTGAACTTAATGACTGATATTAGCAGTCCTGCTAATGTAATTAACCTCTAGATTGGAATTAGCAGTCCAAAGTCTAAGATCCATACCAATGGTTCTCAAGCCAGTGCAATGATGGCGAGTCCTGGTGTCTGAGAGATGAGCTGAAAAGGGTCCCTAGTCCTACTCCCTCCAGAAACCTGAGACATTTGCTATTTGCAATGGGAGAACAGAATTTCTAAGTACAAAATTTGCCATGTTCCTCCAATCTCTGGAAACCTGCCCCTTCCCTTGTACCTCAAACAATACGTGTTTCATTTCCAAGGGACAGATCAAAGATATAATAAGCTGGGTATAAATGATGCTGCTTACAGAGCAAAGGACAAGGTGTTCTATTTGTTTTTCTCCCTCTCTCTTATGGTAAGCATGGGTAATCTCAAAATATTCATGTCAACCAGGTGATTACAATAAAATGATGGATGAGATAAAGATTAAAGAAGAGACAGAAATAAAACACTTAGGGCTAGGGTCTTAAAAGTCTATAAGTATGTTGAGTAGAAATATATATATGTATATTTATACACATATACATACACACACATATATGTATGATAAACTAGAACAAAATAAAAATGGATTTAGTAATGCTAGTTTAGTAATGCTATTAACTCATGACCAAAAATAATTATCTTTTCCAGCTCTTTCCTTGACATGGCCTACCATCATTTCTTCCTTCCAGAAGCCCTTGAATAAAACCATTTAAGACAATTCTGGATTCTAATCCTACTCTCTACTAGAAGAAACTGGAGAATTCCTGAGAGAATAGCTGATTCCATGCATCTTGACAGGAGAGAAATCAGGATCCACTGGAACTTCTTGTGATTCTCAGAAAACAAAAGGGCTCTCAAGAATGCCCAGAGGAAATGCTGCCAAAACCAAGCAGGAAGTTCAGAGGGTCTCCCCACCCCAGCCAGAGGTCATGTGGGGACCATCTGGGCACCAAGGTGAGAAGATGATCTGTAGTTACCTAGGACAATCACCTCCTAAGAGCTGAGTCTAGGAAGTTCAAATAGAAACAGTTATGGATACAAAAGAAAAAAACATTTGTAAAATGAAGGAAGAGGTGAATAGGGAAGATATTTAAACACACATCTTAACAGGTGGGCAGTATATGCAGATCTGAATGTTCTGTTTCTCCAGTCAAGCATGTGCCTGTTTGCACTTTGTTGTCAATAGGAAAGAACGAATAGAGAACACTAACCCAAAAAGGGCTAGGGAAGCAAGAAAATGTGAAGAGGGAGTCTTCAGGTCTCAAGAAGTTTGGAACTGTTAATTCAAACTCTAATGACTTGGGGAAAAAAATCTCCATTGCTAAAGCATGATTGCCTTTATAAATTTCAAAGAATATTGAAAACAAAGCATATAACTAATGCGTGAGTGGCTAAATCCAGGTCTCTTGCAGGAGCAGTTCCACACAATGGAGAATCAGATGCTCCAGGTTCAAGTCGTATTTTGCATATTCTGCAATTTTAAGAATGATAATTCCTGTCCTCTCTTCTTCCCAGGAGATAGGGGATAGGTGTGCTTGCCTATCCCCCTATTTAAAAAATGGTAATCCCTGTCCTGTTTCCCTCCCAGGTTCTTCTCAGTTCCTGCAGCTTCTATTTGACTAAATAGTGGTTCATCTTTAAGACATTTTGACCACAAAAAGAGCAAGATATTTTTTGTTACCATATTCTAAGGAATCAGAACACATTCTAGATAAGATACATAAATACTGGCTCAAGTTGATTTTGTTTCAGCTGAATTGAAGGGATAAAAATTTGCCCAGAAACACTCATCAAAGAGTCAGGAGGCTTCTGAAGGAAAAACTAGGAAGCTAATGGATTGACTGTTCAACCTGCTCGAAACAAGTCCAACCCATAATGCTCTATGACACAGCACTTTACTCCAAGAACGTTCCAACCAACGTGTGTCTATGTTTTTGGTTACCAAGAGCATCAATACTGTTCAAGTGCATCTATTAGTGCCACAAATGCCTAACAGATCCTGGTCCATGTGCTTCCAGTGCAGAAAGCAATGAAAGAAGCCCTGGCCCATGTCCTGATGGGTGGGGACAGCCAAAGGTAGACGATAGTAATTAAGAATTTCAGATGGAGAAAATAAGTTTGTAACCTAAAACAATTTGGTGGCTAGGATACTTTTGAAAGGGTAAACAGGAAAGGCTTCCAGTGGAGAGGACATTTTTGAGTTGAGACATAAATGGTGAGGAACTGGCCTTACAAAGAACTAGGGAGAGCATTCTGGGCAGAAGAAAACCAGTGGAAAAGCCCCAAAGTAGGAATGTGCCTGAGAGAGAGGAAGGGAAGTGAGGGAGGAAGGGAGAGGTGGAGGAAGGGAGGCTAAGCCAAGTGAAGCCAGAGTATATTAAGGTGTTAGGTTTGGAGATAACAGAAAGAGCTGGGGAATGTGGTGTAAGCAAAATGAAAAAAAATAAACAATACCATTCTTCCCAACCAAAGGTTGATTAGTTTTCTTTTTCCAGTGCTAAAATATATGCATATATGTTGTGTACCATGGCAGTGGATCACAAGGAAGGTGTGAATAAACAGCAACTGATTCTTTAGGGAGCTTCAAGACAAAGAGGCTGAGGCCCAACATAAAAAGCTGTATGAATCACAACCTTACCCAAAACAATATTAAGGATACAAGCCACAAGAAAGGCAATGGGTTCTTCGCTTTCACCCATGCCCTCTGAGAGCCATGACACCATCTTCCAAGCACCAGGTAATTCATTACCTCTGTGTTGCAAAAATATCTGGTATTAGGAGAAATGGAGATGTATGGTACATTCCTCGCAAACACGAGGGCGTGCTCTTCTTTATATAGTCAGTGTACAGAAATCCGTACCACCAGGTCTCAAATAGTGATGCAATTGGAAGCATCAGAAGGATAATGGCATAAGTTAAATTTACAGAAACTCAGATGAGATGGAAATTGCAGAAACACTGGAACCTGAAGTCTCTATAGTTAAAATGGGATAATATATGCAAAGCTCCTAACAGTACGTACCTTCAATCCTACACAGGCTCAGTCAATGTTAGTTTCCTTTCCAAAATAAAAGTGACATGATGGTTCTGTATTGCTTTACCAGAGTTCTAAAACTAAAAACTTGCTAAGTAAAAGCAGTGACTCAGAATGAGGAACTGAAAAATCTAAAATGTTGAACTTTTAAAATGAGGGGAAGTTTCATTAAACTACTTAAGGGATTGTGAAAATTTTTAAAGTTGGACATTTATGATTTTATACACTTTACATGTTATCCTTCAAATGTGGGATTATTAGATTCCAAATCCATACTTCTCCACTCTATCATTCTGCTGTCCAAATATACAAATTCAACAAATTCCAAATGATTGAGGCCTAAATGGACACTTGTTTAATTAAACACTGCACTTCCTCCCTTGTACTCTGGGTATCACTTAAACCATGGATCAGGAGTCAAGACCTACACATCTAATTCCACATGGTTGGTTTTAGCAAGAAGCCACCTCGTACTTAACCACCAAACCATTTGCATAGTACACTTTATTCATCACTGGAGAAACCATCTATGAAACAAGGGAAATAGGTACCTGTACTGTTTTCTCACTAGGATGGTAAAACCTAAGAAGTGTTCTTGCGGGTTCCATAGAACCAGGAACAGAAGGTTTGTGGACAGTGTGAGAAAGAGCATACTGGAAGACTGGCAGATCAAGAATCTATGGAGAGGCATTGATATGGGTGGTAGGACTTGGAAGAGGTTCCAAGCCCCAGAAGATGAGAAAGAGAATACAACAGTTAGCTTTATGAAAGTGCCCTTGAATCCAATTTTCAGGGAAACAGTGCTTTCATGTGTCTGGCTTTGTCACATTATCTGACACTTATTAGCGAAGTTCTGAACGAATAAATAAAGCCAACAAGGAACAGAAAAACATAGCTGTGAAAGTTTGCTAAAAATTTTTAAATGGGGAGAGGCGGGTCCGTGCCCTTGTCCTTGGTCCTGAATAACTGTGTCTGGTTGGCTGTGAGTTTCCTAATTCTGTTCAAACTGAGTTTTGCTTCATTGGAAGAATCCATCTGTAAGAATTTTTTACAATCTGATTTTTTGAGCTGCAGAACAAATTATGCCATGACTTACGTTGAGTTTGAATAGCTGCCTGCCTGTACTTTCAATAATTCTATCATGCTTGACATTTACAAATATTTTCCCTACCCAGCTTTGGGAAGTTGGGTGTTTTGGGCTTTTCATCCTCCCCTGATGTTAGTTTAAAAATAACAATCATTATCACTCAATTATTCAGTGATCAAGTGCAACACCAGGTGCAAACAAAAGTTCTGACAACGCTAAAACATGCCCTTGTTAGGAGCTTTGCATTTATGGAGCTAAGTGATCATGTTACGCTATGAACTTGAAGCAGGTAAACGAGAAGAATCACATAAGCTGTTTCGTTTCTCCTTTGACTTCCTTTTTTTTTTTGGTATTGAGGACACCTATAGGAAACACTGGCTTGCTATTTTCTTCAGTTTTCATCTGCATTAAGCAATATCTAAAATGTTTATTACAGTTACATTCTTTGGAACCAATGACTCTAAATACCAATAGCACCGTCAATTCAGGTTTAAAAACTAGTGTGAAAAAGATTTGCGTGTGTCAATCTGTATATATATATTCACAGGCATATAATTCAAATATGCACACACATACACATGTATTTTAAAACAATACACACACATACACATGCATTTCACGACAATAAGAGAAACCTCAAAGAATCTATCATATACTGCAGTGGTGAAAGCCTATCATATACTACATTTTGTAATTCATGTGGTCTATAGTGTGAGTATTGCAGATGACCTCAAAGGCAAAATAACTTCCGAATTTCACAGATATCCAACATGGTGATAGATATAATGCTTGGGAACATCAGCCAAAGGTTAACATTAAGGCATTTTGATTAAAAAGCATCTCATGTAATATTTTTATTCAATTTTCAGATTTCACAAACTGGATCTATATAGTCCTGTACAGCCAGCTAGCATTGCAAAACAAAAAAGTGTTTTCCTCATCGATAAACAGACATATAAATGAAAACTTAATTGCAAAGGAAAGGGAACTGAATTCACCACTTAAATATATTTTTTGAAATCTATTTCACTCAACAACAATGAAGGAGGAAAGTTGGCACTAGAAACAAGTCTACTTATTTTCTATGTACAAATAATCAAAGGCATTTAAAAAACCTTCTTCACTGTAATTGATACAATTTTTTTGCTCACTTCCCAAATTTCTGATAATTTCCCTTTGTACCAATAATGATGCAACATTACCAAAATGCAGTGAAAGCTTTTTTAAAAAAACTAAGTATACATATGACTTAACAACATGGGTAAAAAGGAACATTTATATGCACATTGGTGCAACTTAATGGACTTACGAAGAATGAACATCATAAACACATAGAGGGCAGGTCAGAGGTAGCACACTGACTCAAAGGAGCCCAAGGAAACTTTGTGCTGGTCGAAATGTTCTGTATTTATTTTATGGTTGCTCACAACTGTTCATACTTGTCAAAACTCACCAAAATGCACACTTAAAATAGGCAGATTTTCTTGTAGGTAAATTATATCTCAATATATCTGCCCAAACCCTCCCCCCGCCACACACACACACAAAACCTGATGTACCATGATACCTAAGACCATGATACCTAAGACTAATGTCTATGGAGTACCTAGCAAGAATACCATGAACACCCAAATATGAATCCCAACCCATCCCAACCCAACATTCTCCTATAAACTTTTTCTTATAAACTTTCACACATACAAGTATGCACACACAATATGTTAAGAAGAGCAAAAATTCAGTTAAGACATTGGAAAATAGATTTCCCACCTCTTGTATAATTATCACTTACATGCTTGGTCTAATCTAGGGTAGAATTGGAGAAGTTTTGGGGGGGCGCTTACCTCGCTTCCTCTAGAGACCACCACTCATATGTTCCTTGGTTCCCAGACACCTCAGCCTGGCTTCACATGACATTCATATTATTTTAACCAAGAAAAAGGAGGGAGGCCACCTCCACCTGCATCTCTGTCTCTACACTAGAAGGAATTAGGCAAAGAGCTTCCCATATGGGAAGGAGAAGAACCCACTGGCCAAGAAGGTTCTGGGCCAAAACAGCAACCTCTTATCACATACAAAGGTCCCTTCTCCTTGGAGGTGCCCCATCCTGCCCCAAGGGTGTCTATAAATAGGGGGAAGAGAAGAGCACTAATAATGACTATTGTAACATAATTAAATAATGTATGAAGGATAAAATATTAGAGCCACAAGAGCTCTGAAAGAACAGATCAGATGTATCATACTGACAAAATCAGCATTGAAAATCCTAACCATCCTCCAGGGTTCCATCCCACCAAGAAAATAAAAGACATGAGAAGTCTGCAATCTGGTCAGATTCAATATCCTAAGGCCACTGCGAAAGTACGTAAATACCAAATTAAGAACAAAACAATATTTTTAAAAACATAAGCTAGTTTAAGAATATTAAAAACTTCTTTTGTTTTTAGTCTGTTCTGCAATCCTCCCAAATCTCCAACCAAGAGAGACATAGATGTGTGTTTTCAAAAATAAATAAATAAATAAATAAATAAATAAATAAATTTTAAAAATAAAAGTTTTTTGCAAACAGGATAATGCATGTACTTTCAATTTTATTTAATAAAAAGTAGGGCAAAGTAAAAAAACAGGTGCCTCTACAGATGGAGTATGCTAAACACATGTAACACTTCTGATAATTTTGAGTCACCCTCCTCTTTGGAATTTAAAACATCCCAAAAAACCTACATTTTCAAACATTGCTAAATATTTGGAGCCTAAAAAGATGAGATTCGTTATTTTGCACAGTAACACATCTTCAAATATTTTAGGCTAGTTTTGAAGAACCGCAATTGATATCTTTTCCATATATACTTAACCTCCTACAGATTTATTTGATTCTCAATAATTACTATTCTCTGGTAAAAGGCATATGTTATTACAGTACACTGCACTCCCACAAGCTGTCCATTCAGTGTATTTTAATAAATCTCTGCCAGAGCTGTATAAATTTGATCCTGTTTAAATTTAATAAGGATCAGAATATATCAAAGCACAAATACCCATGGGAGAAATAGATATTTTGCATAGTTATTGAATGGCCTATTCAGGGATACAATATGTAAGACCCAGACCATCAACCTTGAATTAAAAAGAGAGATTAATGTGTTCAAAGCCAGCTACTTGTTAAATAACATATGAAATTAGTATTTAATAAAACATCTTCTCTATATTGCTGCTAATGGTATCAGTCCTAATACAGCTTTAATATCAATATTCTCATACAGAATTCTAATATTTACTAGAATTGTCAGCAACATATTTCTTAAATATCTACATTTACTTTGATAAAATGCAATACTATATAGGATGGAAATGAAGAATACCTCATAAAAATTTTGAATTGGGAGTTTAATGTTCATTTGAATAGTACAAATACCCAGAGCAATTACTTTGCTTGATATGTTTCTCACAGAGCACAAACATGAGGATCCATGAAGAGCTTTCTCAAACATCCTCTCATCTGGCAGGATATGTTTCTGATTTGAATCTGATTTCAATGACCATTAATATTTTGTGGTTGGGGAAATCATTTTAATTTTTTTTTCTACCAAAATTTACATGTAAGTGAAAACAAAAAGGACAATGACTGATGAGCTTAGATTTAGAAGCTGGAAGAAGGTACAGAAGGGCAAAATGTCAGTAATCAGGAAATCCTTCCTCGTAGTGAGGATGAATTATAGGGCAACTATTGCCAAGAAGATCAAAGAGGACCAGCATCGCTCAAGGCATGTAAAACCAAACTCCTTGAGCACTCAGTGTCCTGGACAGATGGATGGGCCAAATTGTCTTCTGTTATCTACAAATATTTTGGAAGCTGCACATTGTTTAAAGCTTGTGAAACCTACATTAGCTCATGGTGTTACATTCAAATCGACGCCTCGTTATTCCCAACCACTTTCATCTTATTTAAGCTAGAAATGTAAGGACTAGTTCATTCATCAAACTGATAAAATACACTGTCATTTGCCCACCAAGATGCATTAGCCAGCCTTACCCAAGGATTAAGTCTTACTATCAGATAGGTAGTTGTAACAAAGCTCTCACCAGTGGGCCTGGCTCCCTGAGTGAGACTGCCCCCAATCCCCCTTCACTAAATCTCCTATGTATTCTCTACCATCTCTGTCTCTTCTGTCACTCTGCTGGATGAGGATAGGAAGTGAATCCTAGCTGAGAAAAAGATGAAAGGGACATGATAGTTGGACAACTAGCCATTTTTCACACTGAGAAGATTGGCTTAGGAATCAGACATTACTTCTTACCAAAATGTGGTAAAATAGTCACTGGTGCAAATACAATACACAAATGAGCAATGGAAACTGGAATCTGAATGGAGATATTGCAAAGCCCCATAGGCAATAAAAATACGTCAAAGGTAGATCCATAATTAGTGCAATAAAAATAAATCCTGAAAAACTAGCTCTTGACTGAATGTCTTCGGTTTTCCAACAAAACAGAGCAATGCACTACATTATCATTTTTCTGAGAAATTTGATTTTAAAAAACCAGGCTTGGCAGCAGGGCTAGCACCTTATCATATGTAAAATATAGTACACTGCTTCCTAAATACAGATGCAACCATTATCAGGGACTTAAAGCAAGCAAAAGCTGAAAAATCCTATTAGATGTTATGTTTGTTCTGCTCACATTAATATACTCATCTCAAATAACAGCTCTTGCTTCTAGATCAGTGTCTGCCAATTTCAGTTATTTATATACCACCTGCATGGATATGGTCATTTCAAGTAGGCCCACACTCCTCCTTATCCAAAATCTTGGGGATGGAAGTGTTTTGCATTGAAGAGTTTTCAAGATTTAGAAAAGTAATAAAGGACATTGTCCACCTATTACACAGTACCCCTGGCAGATATCTCTGCAGCAAAATTGTCTGGATAGTCACACAAAGGGAGATAAAAAACAGAACAAATATGGCCTGGCATGACTTTAGGTCAGTCTTTGCTACAAATATGTTGTAAACTTACTTTACCAAAAAAAAAGAAAGAAAGAAAGAAAGAAAGAAAGAAAGAAAGAAAGAAAGAAAGAAAGAAAGAAAGAGAAAAAGAAAAAACACTTTGTCAAAGCATTTAGAATGTTGGAATTATGGATAAAGTAGTGTTAACCTTTCTCTTCAATTCTGCTATTCAAACAAAAATGAGAGTGCATTTTTATTAACAAAAGGGAACTTTATATCAAAAGTAGAAAACCAGTATCTCTTGCCACAAATAGAACATAACTATCAAAGAAATACAGTGAGAGCAAAATGAGCTATTTAATTCTAGCAAACTTCTGGCTACAGAAGGGTCTGTAACTGAGTCCTGCAAGCTCTCCCCCAACCTCTCTCCCTCTGTCTCTCAAACTCTCTGTTAAAAAGGGAGATTAGCAAGTATTGTTAAAGAGGTACTGGCACCAAGCTGAGATCTTCTCACTGATGCTAGGAGACTGAAAGGGAAATGGAAGGAAAACGCTTTCTATGTAATTCAATATGGTTTAAAAACACATCTTTGTAACTAAAAATCAAACCACATCCAACCACTGGTAGAAGCCCAGCGCCTAGCTCCTCTAGTCCTATACCAGCTCATCCCAGCCCCGCTTTCTCTGCCAGATATTTGGAAACACACAGAGGTCTTCAGTATTCAACTGAGAAAAACTTCAGTGGTCTAGGACCACAGGGGTGCAGGAAGTGCTCATTTTATGTAAAACCCATTTTATGCCTGCTGTGGTTTGTCCCTGCCAAAACTCATGTTGAAATCTGATTGTCAACATAAAGGTGTTAGGAGTTAGGGCCTCTGAGAGGGGACTAGGTCATAGGGGCTCTTGTGAATGGATTAATGTCTTGCTTGTGAGATGGAGTTAGCTCTCTGAGAGTGCATTTGTTCTGGCAGGAATAGATTAGTTCTTGCAAAAAAGCAGGTTGTTCCAAAGTGAGCCTGGCACTTCCCACTCTCCTGCTCTTTCTTCCATACAAGCTTACTGTGCCCTTCTACATTCCACCATGAGTTGAAGTAGCATGTGGCCCTCATTAGAAGCAGTTGGTGACTCTAGCCACCAGAACCACAAGCCAACATAAATCTCTTTTCTTTATAAATGACCCAGTATCAGGTATTCCATTAGAGCAACAGAAAATGGACTAATATTAATACCCATTAATATTTTGCCTTTGTCTATGGCTACCTATGCCCATGACAACTTTATCCCAACTGCGAATACACAGCTCCGGTGGATACAAGCAGCATTTCTCTAGTGGTCCCAGGTTCCTTCAGAAGTCTTGGCAGAGGTACTCAAATTGCAATTCAGAATAGTAGAGTCAGCATCAGCCTGGGAACTTACCAGAAATGCAAATTCTTGGGCTCCACCCAGAACTACTGACACTCTGGATGTGGGGCTCAGCAACTTGAGTCAAGTAATCCCCTTGAGTAATTCTGAGATGGAACCAGCCTGCTATGTTTGAATCAAAGATCTATTTTCTAGCCTGTGACTTGGACAAGTTATTTAATCTTAGTTGCTTCCATTTCCTCATGTGTTAACTGAGACATTCATAGTACTTACCTTATAGAGTTGGTGAGGATTAAATTTACTTATACACATAAAGTACTGAGAAGAGTTCCTGGAAATACTTCCTAAATTTATTAATAGCATGCATGTAAGTTACCCAAAACCTATTCTTAAAGCTACTAAATGATACTTCTTTTCTCCAAAGAATGTAAATATTTAATGACTACATTCT
Source organism: Glaucomys volans (assembly GCA_020662805.1). Classification (NCBI taxonomy): domain Eukaryota; kingdom Metazoa; phylum Chordata; class Mammalia; order Rodentia; family Sciuridae; genus Glaucomys; species Glaucomys volans. The sequence continues at coordinate 389,800 of JAJEJO010002560.1, forward strand.
TCATTCAGTGCTCAAAATCCAGGTCCACAGAATTTGTCTTCTAATGAATTGGAAGCCTGGGTCAATTTCAGCAGAGATAGCCAAAAGGCAGCCCACAGACCACATGTAATCCTTAGACAGTTTCCAATCAGTGCTAGCATTTGAGAAATCGAAAAACATCATAGAAATCCAAATTTCTGGTTTCCCTTGAAAAATTAGGAGTTCAGACAAGCCTGGCTTGCAATTCCCTAGAGGTGGGGGGCCACAGTAGAGCTGCCAACCCTTCCTTCAGGTGGTTCTCTGTAGGCATGACCCTCAAGCACACACACAGGCATGTCAGCTGTAGCCACAGAGCATCCTCCTGGCACCTTTGACACCTGTCTGCGATCCCTGTCCTCCTGTAATCCCTAATGGCTTCAAGTATGTTCTCCGTGCCAGAGTGACCAGTCATCCCAGTTTGCCAGAATGCAGATCTTTCATGCTAAAACTGGGAGTCCCAAGTAACCTGCAACAAGCTGGCTATCCCTTCTGTGCAGATGGCTCCCCATCCACAATCCAGAAGTACCTCCTGATTGTCTGGTCCCTGTTTACAACCACCATAGGGCACATTCCCTTCGCAAATCCCACTTTTGCCTTAAAACACACTTTCATTCATTCATTACAACACACTTCATTCATTCATGCAGTGCACAAACACTTCTTGAATGTCTCTTCTATGCAGGTACAGTCTATGGCTCTGGGGATAAAAACAAGGAACCAAACAGTCAAAAAATTAAAATTTCCTGCCCTTGTGAGCTCATGTTCTAGCATGGGGGAGACGGGCAATGAATGAAATGAAACACTACGCTTGGTGATACTAACTGCCTGGAGGAAATGAAGTGGGAAGATGGACAGAGTATCAGGAAAAGGGAAGAAGACTGAATTGGAGAACAGTGATCTTGAAGGCCTCCCTGAGAAAGGGATGCTGGAAGAAAGACTGGAAGAAGATAAAAGAGCAAGTGACAAAGTCACAAAAATCTCAGAAAAAATGGGATTTGGGGCAGAGGGAAAGAAAACAAAGGCTCTGGGTAAGAGTGTGCCTGGAGTTTCCAAGTAACAGGGAGGAGGTGGGTACATGGCAAGAGGGCTGAGCCAGGCCTATAAGAGGTCAAGGAGATAATGTGGCCACTGAGCTACGACCATAGGGGCCTTTATAGGAACTGTGGTTTTGACTCTTATTGAACCAGGGAGCCATTGGAGGCCTCTGAGGAGAGAGAGGAGCAACAGGACCTAGTTCACTTATTTTTCTAAAGTAAACATCAGCATCTCGTTGTTTTTATATTTTACACAAGTAGGTTAGTTCAAGGAAACTAGAACCACATTTAGCATCACTGGGTCCCTTTGCAGCAAAGACTGACAGAATCAAAACAGTGAAAAGAAAGACCTCAGTTTATCTACAGAGATTTATGACCTGCAGCTACTATTCTATTTCCACTGGAATATTTGTGTTTATGAACACATTTTGATAAATGGTACCTTTTTTTTCAGTTCATGAAATTTTCAACATAAAAGAACCCTGAATTCCTATTTTGAAATCCATTGCACCATTTTTATTCTGCCTGTATTTTAATATAGCATCAATATTTAACTACTCATTAAATGAAGTGTGACTTTTATAGTGAAAATGTCAGTCTTTGCAGTTCATTAAATTCATTTAAAGTATAGCTGCTTGATATTTTTTTTTTCCTGGAAGAATAAAAGGACTATGAATTGAAGGCATAAACTTTAAATTTAAGCATGTGTTTTCTTCAAAATTAACATTCAGGATCTGTAACATCATTCATAAGATCGAAGGAACTGTTTGCATTTTCCTCCATTTACTTAGTGACTGTCGTCTTTTATAGAGTACAGAGCTGTTTATCACAGTTGGATATGACCAGTGGAATGTCACTGTGGACATTAAGATGTCATAAGCCATTATGAATCTCTGGAATTCTGCATGTAGTATTAAAAAAACATTATCTTGAACTATAGCATCAGAAAAAATAAACCCTGGAAGATGTGAAATTTAATAACTCGCTGAATCCAATAGGGCCTAAAAGAGGTCTATTTCAGTTTTAAAAAATAATTCTGATAGAAGACATTAGACTGCCTGAAAGGAATGATATATTAAAAATGGAATTTGAGAAAATGCATTCAAATGAATTTTTTAGATGTTTGCAATTCTTTCTTCCTAAAATTACTATGATTTACATGTGTGGAGCAGTAAATGCAAATGATTTCCAATCACCACGGGTACGTGTACACAATTACAAAGTCTCTTAATGAGAATTGGGAAGATTTGGGCATTCACTGAACAAGACATAAAAGGAAATGAAAACTTCCATGCCCTCCTTCCCCACAGAGAGCTAAGAAGGACTCACTCTTGTTCCAAGCACATGGCCATTTCTCCTTTTCTTCCTTAACCCAGTCCGTCCTTCGCTCCAGCTCCAGCCACCTTCCAAAACAGAAAAATCTGAGGACCATGCCGAAGCATACTGGAGCTTTATCTCTTTTTTGGAAGATAAGACCTCACCTCTTCAGCATGACAGGCAAAATCTGATCTCAGCCCTCCTCCCTGTCTCCTGAGAAGCCCCATATGCTGCCTTTTCTTAAGTCAGGACTCTGGTGTGTCTTCCTGGTGCACTCACCCAGATTTTCTTATTCTGTTAGGGTAAAACTTCCCAGAAAGTGTCCTGAGCTGGAGCAATAATTTAAAAAAAAAAAATCCTACTTTGTTCTATTTTCGTTTCAAAAATCTAAAAGGCAAGGCATCTGAAGGGGTGGTGGGGGGGGGGCAAAAACACTTTTTTTATTGGCTTAAAAAAAAAGATCTGGGATGTAGCTACTAGTGGTAGAGCACTTGCCTAGTATGCAGGGTCCTGGGTTCCATCCCCACTACTAAAGATAAATATTTTCGGGACCTGATAATTCTAATTTATCACATTGCACCTAATCAGGCACAGCAAATAAAATGACTTGAGAATCTTTCTGATGAACACAAAAGTTGATGGTAACTTCGGGGACAGGGCCATGTACGTTCCTTGAGTACAGATCTACTTAGTTTGTGAAGATTTTTCTTTCTTCTTCCTTTTTCCTCTCCTCTTATCCTTTTTTCTGAAACTCTCGTACTAGAAAGGAAATAGAAGAAAACTTATCTGGAGTTCACAGTACCTAGCTAAATGATGAGGATAATAAAATAACACAATCATATTCTACTTCAGGCACCTGACCACCTGCTAAAAGGTGCGTATTCTGCCATCAGTAACTTCACCTGAAGCACCCAGAGGGAAAACACAAACTTCCTAAGACCTCTGCTGGAAAATATTTACGAATTTATCTCATTGCATTGGAGGAAAGAAATACAAAGGCAATACCTTAAGAGAGGGGCTCTTCTCACACCCCTGCTGCTCGGCACCATTTGGAAGTCCACAGGAGTACCGTGCCCATACACAAGCATGCACGCACACTCTCCACCAATGTTTTCTAACATTTTTATATTTGTCCACTTCCTCTGTTCCCTGTTACAAGTGATGTCAATAATACTTTAACAGCACTCTGCCTAGTGAACCTAAAAGGAAAAGGAATTGAAACAAAAAAAAAAAACCCTACATTTCCTTGCAAGATGACTACAATTATTTGTTCCTGTTTTAAATAGTACATATAATGGTGTGCTCATGATGAACTAAATGGATGTTTGTTTTAATATACATCTTTCATAATTGACTGTTCAGGAACAGCCCACATTGTCCAAAGTAGCTATTTTTTACAAGAAATCCCCACTGCCTCTAAGACATCCTTCAACATTCTCACAGGCTTAAGTAATTTCATACTTTTCTGCCTAAATTTGTAGTTCTCCGAGTTTAATTACCCCAGAACAATCTGGCCATCAATAACCAACTAAAGGAGGATGGCATTTTCCCCCCATAAATCTATTCATCAAGATTCGACCGGGCCTGGAATGTTCAGGGAAAGCTTCAATAATCAGGGTAGAAATGAGTTGCAGAAACTCAAAGAGAACAGAAGAGCCAAGGCAGGAGATTAGGAAGCCAGGAGATGAGGGCACACTGAATCAAACATTCTTAAGCAGACTTACATACATAATGAATTGGTCAATTCTGTCCAATGTTTCTGAAAGAGATTACCCTTCCAACAAGCCAAATGAGTGTTCAAGGATGGTAGCTCAGATGGATTCCTGAACAAAATAAGTGTTAATCACTTTATCTCCCCCGATCTTTTTTGTGAAGAAGAGCAACTTTTCATTTCTATAAAGCCTTGAAATCATTGGTTGGCAGGGCCTGGGGGTGTGGGGGAGGGCTGTTTAGAGGATGCAAACAATGAAGTCCCTGAAAAGGGGGATTTCCTGACAATAAAACCCTGATCAGAGCCAGAGAGAGACACTGTTGTCTTCAGCATCCCCCTTTCCTCCGGGAATTCCAGGCACAGTAGACAGAGAGGGTCACAGTGCCAACTGCAGGGGGAGGAATCTACCAGGTAGACTTTGCAATTAACTCGTAGGGAGACACTGGACCACCACAATGCATTTTCTTGGGATTTGTTCTTTTAAAAGTGTTGCTGCAGGCTTAAGACATCCTGCCAATTGTTCCCAAACTATGCAATCAGCTAATGAAATCTGTAAGTAAAGAACCCTAAGTATTAGTATAAAATCTTTCAACTAGTTATGTGTCAAGGTTTCCCTGCATGCTAGGCACAGTGCTTGGTATTGGGGGCATGAGCAAATGAGGCAGATGTAGTCACTGCCTCCTGGAAGTCACCATGTGAAGGGGCCAAACTGCCTATTAAATTTCAGTGCATCCCATACCATACACAGCAGCCACTCCGTGAATATTTAAGGAATGAATGAGTTTGTGAGTTTGTGGTGCATGTGACTCAAGACTAAAAAATAAATAAATAAATAAAAATAACTAGCAAATACTGGGGAAAACTAAACACATAAAGCCATCATCTTGAATGTATACTCCCAATGTCAGAAGAAATGGTCACCAAGGTCCTATTTTTATTCTAATATAATCAATGCATAGAACTGGTCATTGGTGGTGTTGCAACAATTCATCCCAAATGGCTTTGTGACTGAGTTCAAGCATCCAGGGACATAGGTGGACCCTAACTGAGTCAATTCCCCAGTTGATGCCCAATTCTTTCCTCAAATGAATACAGACCTGCTCTTTTTGGACCACTGTATGACACAGCTTTACAAATTCAAAAGATATTTTTATTAACCCAAAGAGATTCCTAAACAGAAAAGAGCAAGAAGAAAAAAGAAAATATTTGGCAGGTGCCAAGACAGGTGTGGATTCTTTTAATTGGTCCAGGAAACCTCTTTCCTGGGTGATCATCTATCCACTAGAATGAACTCTGGCCTTCTTGAATATTCTGGGGAACACAGTGATGGAGGCTTCGTTTAGCATCTGTAGGCCCTAGAGAAATAACTGCCCTATATTTAGATAAATGCCCCTTGTAATAAAGGAATAACTCATTCTGGTTAGCCCTTTCTAAATGACAAAATCAGAAAATTTCCAAAATATTCCTCTAGCAAGGTGGTTCTCAACCAGAGGACATTTGGCAATGTCTAGGGACATTTTTGATTGTCATAACTGGGGATGCTACTGGTATCTAGTGGGTAGAGGTTAGGGATGCTGCCAAACATCCTCTACGCACAGGACAGCCTCCTATAACAAAGAATTATTAGGCCCCAAATATCAATAATGTCAAGGGTGAAAAACCCTGCTCAAGTCATACATTAAACAAAGAACAGGTTTCCACCTATCAGTGCTCAAGGTGAAAGTCCTCCAAATTCAGTCCTTCAAGTTCTGGTAAAATATTGGGATATTTTAAGGCAAGATGGTTTTCCCATAGTCTATGAACAGCAATCTATCCAAATGTTAAGACACTGACCTATTGTCATTAGGATGACAATAATATATTGAAATGATAATAATAGCTAACATCAGCAAAGTTCCTAATCAGTGGAGTTACTGTCAATATGTACAAAAATTCTGTGCTGGAAATACTATTATAATTCTCAAGAATTTGTTTGTTTATTATACACAACAAGCCCATGGAGAAGAGTGTCAATAACCCATAGGCAATAAGTGCTATGAGGCAGGACTTGATCTGTTTTGCCCACCCCTGTCTCTCCAGAGCCACACAGCAAAATCTCCCTTTTGCAAACCAAGATGCTAAGAAGCTCAGGAATGTGCTGGAGATCACAGAGCCACTAAGTGGTAGAACCCTGGTCCCAGGCCTCTCTTTCACACCCTGTCAGCCTGCCAAATCCTCAGTATTTGGAGTCACTGAAACACATTGAACCACTCAGAACTAACCTTAGATAAGCAGAACCAACAACAGACTAAGGAGGAATGAGTTAGACTGCTTTCCAAAGTTACCAAACTCAAGTTTTCCAATATTCAGAAAGCTGATGAAACAAAACAGTGACCCCCCCAAGACAATGGCAAAGTACATGTGCATTCTCATAAGTCACTTGACAGCAATCTCAGAGGGTGGCTGGTTTCACAAGAGGTTAAAGCTGCTTTTCTCAATTTAAGCACAGCTTATGCAGCACCAAGCAGACTTCCTGAAGCCAAGATGGCAGCACTTCCTGAATGGATAAATTCTTTGGGTGAGTTATGAAACTCTTTCTGACCACGAGGGAGCCAACTCATGACCATGGAATGCATGTGTGGACCAGTCAACACTGAACAATAACAGACTCCCCCAACAACGGGTTCATCTTAGCACAATCTTCAGGTGAAATTAAGATGGAGGCCAATGATGTCATGAGATTTACTTTCAAGAATAGTTCTTGACTGGCAAGACAGTTCAAACATTAACTTAAAGATTTGGGGAATGCATTGATTTCCTGTTTTCTCCATTTTAATAGATTCTATAATTTTGGAGGGAAATGTAAGAAACAACTTCTGGCAAGTGCTATAAATTGAGAATTGTATCCTACTTATAAAAAAGACCATAAGAGAAAGGGATAAGAGTTTGCTTTTTAGTTTTACAATATTGACAAGGTAGACTAAGTTCTTTTTTTTTTTTTAATGTGAAAATTTCCCTTTTAGAAAGATATAAGTATCCTTGACATTATACAAATATATTCATTATACTCACAAGTACTTCAAGTATTTATTCATAGCCTGTTTTTCTCCACAGAAGGATTGGGGTGACTTTTAAAATCCTATTTATTTTTCAAAAGAGGGGTAATACAAGAATCAAGGCAAAGAGAATGTAAAATAAAGAAAATAATCAAATTTAGATGACCCACGCATAAGAGTGCACATCCTACCATCCTGGACAGCTACTAAATGGGTTTCGTGTTTGAATCCAATTTCTTGGCAGCCAATGCAAAGGAAGAAATGAGAATGACAAGTCTAATAATACCCACAAGATAAGACTAAGTGGATTCTTTTCAGATCTTCCTGTTAGTCTTCTAAGAAGATTCTCAGGAAAATCATCCTAAAAAAGGACACTTTGAGATGAGATGGGCTACATTCTAAGCAGAACAAACAAAAGGTTATTCATGAAACTACAATTCATGATTCCCCCAGATGCCAACTGAGTCCTGACGGGTGTGCAATTCAGTAAAGGAAAAAGAGATCCTGCAAAAGCAACTGTGGAGCAGGGTGGACAAGATGTCACCGGGAGCATTCAGCTCTCGGTCTGGCAGCACCTTCTCATTAAATTAGGTTATCTGGCTCAATGGGTGCACTGACTGCATCTTCTTCAGGCCGTTCTTCACCAGAAATACATTCTTTCTTACAACAGATCTTTTAAATGCAAGCTGGGCAGCAGAAACTTCAAGATCATTATTTCCATTGTTTCTGATAAGAAACTGAAGGACAAAAATTGTGTGTCAATGATTGTGCATGATGGTAACATTTATCATCAGCAAATAAATCTCCCAGAAAGCTGAATGCTAACATATAGGTTGTGCCTCAATGGTACATTTTGGTTAGTGACTGAAATCAAGCAATGAGGTGTTATCTGTTGTCAGATGGATCCGTTCAGGTTAAATTGGCCTTGTTTTTAAAATTAGACCTTTCTATCTTGCCTCTCTACAACTGGATGCTGGTTTTTGTCCTTCATCCTTATATAAGATTCTTCTAGATCCCTCCCATCCATCATTCTCTTCTTATCTTCTGTTATCATTATCCTTACTTTTATAAGCTCAGTGGAGTTCCTTCAACTTGACTTGGTGTTCCTGTACTTGGTTTCAACCTTGGTCATCTACAAATTCCGCCCTTGCAAGCATGCAGGCTTGAGAAACACAGAAGAAGGGAAATGCCACCTGCCACCTGCCATCTTGCACTTGCTTCAAGATGCATTTTCAAAGTGTCTAACCCATGAAGAGACTCTCAGATGATCAAAGCTGTATCGTTCTAACTACAATGTTTTCTAGGACTATAAGACTGAGACAAGCCATAAAAAAGGAATACTTAACAAATGATTTTACTCCATTGACAATTAGAAACCTGTTAAGCAAAAAAAAAAAAAACAAAATTGAAAAAAATATTTAAAAAATTATTAAATCCCAGCAACTCAGGAGGTTGAGGCAGGAGGATCACAAGTTCCAGGTCAGCCTCATCAACTCTGTGAGACCCTGTCTGAAAATAAAAACATAAAATAGATTGGAGATGTAGCTCAATGGTAGAGTACCCTCAGGTTCAATCCCCAGTACTGAAAAAAAAAAGAAATTAATGTAGACCGAGCAAGGATATTATGCCACCAAGAAATCATGAACAATGAACCTTGGAAGCAGAAGAAAAATAACTATTTAAAATTAATATTTTCAAAAACAACTAGTATGTCTAAGAACAGGCAAAAAAAGAAATAAATGTAGGAGAGACACAGCAGAAGACACGAAGAGTACAATGGATGGAAGAGATCTAGAAGATTCTTAAGCAAATCCTAGTTTGTGACACTGAGCAGAACCCACCAACTGTTCACTAAGGAATTTTGCTTTTCCATAATGTGGCAAGTTTGACACCAGATATGAAGGGTCTTCAATGTCAAGCTGAGGACATAGCAATTGACCAGGCAGGTCACTGCTCCCGGTATCTATTAAGCATACTAGATTAAGTGGTATACAAATACACCTTTTTAAAAAATTAATAATTGTACATTCATTTTATGAGTGATTTTTGTACACTAAAGCAATCCCAGGCTGCCATATGCAATAGGAATGTCAATTTGAAAGTGGATCAATATAAAAAATTGTAAATAAACAAAACGAAGGTGGCAGCTAAGAAAGATCTGCTATAAACAAAGATAAGCCATGGAGGTGATTTTAGGAGGAGAACACCAGCTTAGACTTGCCATCCTCAGAATCACACCAGAAGTGGAACCTGGATGCAACTGGAGGTGAGAACAATCTAGAGTAGAGAAAGGAGGTGAGGAACCTATAGCCTAGACTAGGCTCCTGACAGTAGAAAGGAGGCAGAGGAGAAAGAGAGCATTTGAAGGAAAAGGGAAGGAGACATGAAGACTCATTGAGGAACCAAAAGAAGCCAAGAAAGTAACATTAATTTTGAGACTTTGCATCTGTAAATGATGGTGGCATTTGTAAACCTGAAGGGGAGTTTGGGGATGGGAGGGATGTAGGCTGACATACACCTTGTGCTGGATGTGAACTGATGACAGTCCCAGCAGTGGTGACAGCCTGCAGAGGTGCTGTGCAGGAAACCAGAAAGGTGAGAAATGAAGGTTTTTGAGGCTTTGGTACATCAAAATTGAAAAAGGGCCACCATTCTTCCTGCCTTTCCATAGTCATCCCCCTCTGTAAGGTAACTTGGCTTCTCCTTCCATCAGAAAATAGAATGAGTTTCCTCTCCCCTTGAATCTGGGCTGGCCTGGTGGCTTGCTTAGGCCAAGAGAATGGGGTAGAAGGAAAAGGGTGACATTTCTGGGTCTGAGCTCCAGGCTCCTGTACATCTCCACACCTTCTCAGAATTCTACCTCCAGAACAATCCCAGGGTAGCGTGCAGGAGGCGAGGAACCACAGGCCAGAGAAACGGGGTCCCCTGACAGCCAGCAGTCTCCACCCTCCTGGCCACCCTGTGGCTGACTGCACATACCTCGGAGAATCCAGAGGAGAAGAACTGCCCCGCTGCATCCAGCCTCAACTGCTGGTTGGCACAATTACAAGCAAAATGTTTTAAGTCACAAAATTTAGCGGTGATTTGTCACCCAGCCACAGACAACTAATAGGAACATCAGAAAGGGAACAGCTAAAGGCACAAATCAAATAAAAAATGAAAAAAAGGGAGAAAAAAGCGGAAGTAAAAAGAGCAAGAACTTCAAACTCTAGAAGGAAGGACTTCCAGTCCCTGCGAAGAGGAGGGAAAGCAGCAGGGAAGTTGGCACAGCAAAAACAACCAGAAGCATCCAGATGGACTAAATTAGGGACCCAAGACCAAGGGCACAGGGGGACAGAGGGACCCAGGCAGTGGTAGGAAATTTCAGAGTCATCAAGAAAAAGATGACCCCAGGGCTTAAAACAGTACTTGGCCTACAACAGGCACTCCACGCTCGTTCATGAATGAATGAAGTTTGATGTGACAAGGACAGCTCATCGGAGGAGCTCAGAGACAGTTCCAACAACACTAAGTGGTCTACGAGGTGTAAAGGGGACCGGGGTGGGAAAGACCCATCATCACTTGTCTGAAAAACTGTTCAGAGAGACGATGTTCAAGAGGCATCCACAGCTGGGCAACTGTAGGCGTGGATGGTCCTTTCTCCAGGACTCTATAGCTAGAGAGGTGGACACATCAGCTCCCTGGGGACCGGTTAGCAAACCCAGCTCTCAGGCTCACCCTAGACCTACTATGTGCATGTTATCCAGGTCTCCAGGTGATCGGTAAGCACACCCAAGTTTGAGAAGCACTCTGGCTCTAGGAGGTACAGGAAGAGAAGCCCCTCTCATGACATCTGGGGAAAGCCATTCTGTTCTGAATTCCTTCCCAAGACAGATAAAAACAAAGACCAAGTCTCAGTTTGGTGCTAACACATCTTCAGCGCCTCCCTAACACTTGCAAATCTCCCCTTTCAACAAACACAGAACAGAGCCTTAGGCAAGCAAGGTCTCCAGTGAGATTTCAAAAACACTGTTTACTCCCCTGGGTTTATCTTTAGGATTTTTTTTCCCCCTGTATGTGGAAAGCCATGGGATTTTCCACTTGTGGTAGTCTTAATTTTACATTAATTTAAGGGAAAGACTGCAATAAATGAACATAGGAAGCATTTTATGTGAATGGAATGAGGAAACAACTGGTACAAGTGAGGTGGCACTCTAACTGAGAGCGAAAATCTAGAGAAAATCAGAACAGCAGGAATAGGAACTTTCTTTTTTTTTTTTTTTTTTTTTTTTACACTTGGGTTGAACCCAGGGGTGCTTTACCACTGAGTAAAGTTGCTGAGGCTGACCTCGAACCTGGAATCCTCCTGCCTCAGCCTCCTGAGTCACTGGGATTACAGGCAGGCACCACCGCACCAGCTAAGGAACAGGAACATTTGAACATTTGAAAGTAGAAGGGCACAAGCCTGGGGAAGTGGGTACTGTCTGCAGAACCAAGAACATCCAAGAAGCAGGAAGGGATACACAACATTGTTGGAAGGATTTATTCCGAAGAGTAGAGCTGTTCTCCCCCTGGGTCTGGAACAAAGAGACATAGACAAGTGACAGTGATGAGATTCATGGCAGATAATATTAAACTCCTCCAGACGTCCACCAGGAACAAGGGAGGGCTGGTTAGCCTGGGATGTGAAAAGAGTGGGAAAGACTTGAACGAGCCATTGTGGAGAATGCCCAAGAGAATAAATGGATGAACACAGGACCATGCACCCGGGGCCCAGGGCAGAGGGTACCAAGTTCAGCTACCCATAAGTGGAGAACCTAGAATCTCAGTAAAGGCTACAAAATACATAGCACGAGGAAAGGAGACAGAGGAGGTTGGGTAGAGGCCAGGGCAACTGGCAGGTCCTCATGGTCAAGGCTGCATAAAGAATCAAGGGTTAACCAAAGGGGTCAGTGGACTACATGAAGAAAAGGGACATAAAGGACTGGGGGTTTCTAGTGAAGAAGATTCTCAATGAACAGTGACATGAGGCGTCAGGGGTGAATTGGGTTTGATCAAAAATTTTCAAAATATCTAGAGGAACGTTGCTCAAACTTTGTCACCAATAGTTAAGACTTGAGAAACAGCGCTATAAAAATTCAAGATGAGTTTTGAAAAGAAGAGAAATGTGGGCCTAAAATATAGGTATTCAATTAAAATTAGGGCATAATGATTTGCAGTTTCTACAAAGAACATAAATCACTGGGTATTTTAAGCATGCCCAAAATAAAATCCCAAAACTGAGGAAAGGACTAAAAAGATATCAAACTTATTACAGCACATCTTTCTCACCACAGGAAGATCTTCCAAGAAGCAAAGTAAAGTAAAAAAACATTAAAACTTTAGAAAAACAAAAAATAGACCACTGTGGTTTGTATACAAAAATCACAAACTTAAAGATACCCAGGAAGGGTTTCTTGGACCTCGCCCATCACTCCTCAACCCCTGCTAAACTATCAGTTGTCCATTCCTATGGCTCACTCCTTCCACAGAATGGTGCATGCAACCAGGCACGTGGCCAGGGGCACCACGGACTGCATTTCCTGCAAGCCTAGGAGTCCCAGGTGCAGCTCTGTGATTCAGTCTGACCAGTGAGATATTAGCAAAGTGACATGTCCCACCTTCAAGAACCTTCCCTTTACCTTAGACACCTCCCTCTTTCTTGCTGGTTGGACCACAGCCAAGTCGAGCTTAGTCCTGAACCATGAGGACAAGAGCCACAGGGTAGCTAGAGGCAGCATGACTCCCCAATCTATCAGAACCCCCCATAACAACCCTGGGTCACTTTCCTCTAGTCTTGCTTAGGAAAAAGAGAAAGGAACACCTATATCATTTAGGCTGTTGCTATTCAAGTTTGCTTTTTCTCCCTTTCTTTTAACTATTTCTTCACCAACCCAAATACTTGGATCAAACTCAGTCACTTTGAAAATTTCTTTACTTGTTTATCTCTACTTGTGTTCCTCTCTCGCTGCTACTTAGGCGAGACCCACCCTGATGCCACCTTCACACCCATTACTCTACTCAGGAGCCACCAACACATGAAATGCTGATACAAAAATTAAAAATAAAATTCTACCTTACAAGCCTTGAAAAGGGATCCTTAAAAACAGGACAAGTGACTTTTCACAATTCCTTCCTATACATTGCCCAGAAATTTCTAGCACATGGTTAGGTCCAACCTGTTTATGCAAAGATTAAACTTAAAATCAGATCTTCTGCTCTACCGCGCTTTCATTCATCTCTTTTTCACTCTTCATCACGTTTTCTTTCGTGTCCCAAGCACCACCCTGGATATTTGCGCCTTGGTCATCAAAGTAGGCCCAGTCCCCACCCTCATGAATATACTCCAGAGTGCAAAGAGATGGCGCAGCAGCATATAAATGAACAAATGAAACACTGAATTGGGGACACATGCCAGGAATAAAATGATAGGGGTAGGGAAGTAGTAACTGGAGGCAGGGGGAAAGGATATTTTAGAGATTGAAATATTTTTAAATGGTGAGGCCAAACTTGAAGGAGATATTTGGGCTAAGCCCTTACCACTGAGGAAACACCAGCCAAGTGAAGATCCCTAGAGAAAAGGTTTCAGACAGGGTGACAGCAGTGCAAAAGGACGGGGCAAAGGCTGGAGAGGTCAAGATACACAAAGCAAGAATGGAGGGGGGCCGGTAAGAAATGAGACAGAAGAGAGCAGGGATAGATCTTGAGCTTGTTAATCAATGTCCACATCCATTCATTCCTCTCTCCTTCCCTCCCTCTCACTCCTTCCCTGCCATCTTTTCTACATAATAGTACAGGATATACATACTTCACATATATAGTTATAAATCTTCAATGATCTTCTTTCTTCCCTATTATCTACAAGAAGTGGTTTCCAGCCATCAATCAATGGCTAACTCCCTTCACCTAGTCTTCATTCCCACACCAGTTGACCATCCTATCCATTATTCAGTATTGATCCCTTGCTCATGTTCTTCCCCCTCATCTCTCCCTCAAATATTTTCAAATAGTTTTGAAAATATCTTCTCATTAGCTCCCCCTTCAAAATGTCATCCTCTACCTGCCTACCTACCTACACACATACACCACACACACACACACACACAGAGGTACTGAAACACTATAACACACACATACTTTACTTGTACCTACTAAGGAAAAACATGGCTCCTCAGCCAAACATTCTAGTGCCTCCACAATTTGATCTCACCAACCATACCTCTTGCCATGGGAACACAAAAATTCACCTCCACAGATTATTCCCATATTATTCCACAGGACCATCCCTCCCAGGACACTAACTGGACTTCTATTCAGATGTTATGCTCACAGCAAATCCCATCCAGAATTCCCTCTCTCACCCTCTCCTCTAAATATCCTTATATTTCCTATTTGTTCAAGCCTGACAGTCCCCAACAGCTCTTTTTCCTGACAGCACATCCCTCCATGACCTTCTTCCTCATTCCATCTGCTCCTGGGGAACTTTTACTTCCACCATCATTAGCTTCAGGCTAAAATGCCTCTCTTACATACACATACTTACACACACATGCACACATGCATACATATCTGCTCCCCAGTCAATGCAGAGGTCTCTTGAAGGCAGACCACATCTAATCTCAGCCTCAACAAGTAATTCATTCCTATCATAATAAAATGGTTGCATTAGTAAGGACAGGCTACTTTTGGTTTCCTGAAAGAATAAGAAAAAACATGCATAGTGAAAATCTTCAGTTATCTTCAAAATCACCAAATTTCAGCCAGGTGTGGTGGTGCGAACCTATAATCCCAGTGACTTGGGAGGGTAAGGCAGAAGATCACAAGTTCAAGTCCAGTCTTGGCAACTTAGTGAGACCCTGTCTTGAAATTAAAAAATAACAAGAACTGGGGATGTAGCTCAGTGGTAAATCATCAGTAGGTTCAATCCTCAGTACCCCCCCAAAAAAACAAAACAAAAAAAAAATCATCGAGCTTCAGTTGAAGGAGCAGTTTTAAAAGGACTTTTTTCCCTACCCAGTACCTACTTTGTGACTGAATGCTCCCATTTATAGCCCACATGGTTTCATAGAGAATGACAGTATCAACTCCCCTCCTGAGACTGCCCACAGGCTGGGGGCCTGGGCATGGGACCAAGTCTATCCAATGGGACTTGAAGTAGAGAAGTTGCTGAAACAAGCAAGAAAGAAGGTCTCCCCTTGGGGAACTGAGCTGTGCAAAAGTGACCTGGAGCAGCTGCTGGACATCTTCCCACCACCTGAGGTCAGTCTTGCTGATGAAGAAGCCAAAGAGATGCAAGCAGAGGTGATACAGAAAGTCTTAAACATCCTCTGAGACTCTGGATCCAGCTATGCCTGAAACAAAACTTATAATCCCTGTTGTCTTTAACTGAGTTTGACATTTTCCCATTTGCAACCAAAAGCAATTTTAACTATCCAACTATTTTAACCACTTCTCCATTAAACTCTCTCACTATAATTTTTTAAATGAGCCAATTAGTAAATGCTGAGGTGCTATTGAAGAGATAGACATTAAGGAATTCTAAAACAAATCTATATTTTTTTAACTCTTCAAATATTGGTAGATTTAACTCATCCTAGAAAATCAACTTCCAACCAAGCGAACATATTTCCCTAAAGTTTTCAAGTCAGGTTGGCAATTTGGATTTTCACTTCCTATACCTAGGAGATTTTTTTAAAGAAACTGTAGAACTTTTATTCTTCCACAGTAAATCCCTTGCTTATTACAAACCAGCAGTAGAAACTGCTGGAAAACCTCACAATATGGTACCATAACGTACACTACATCAATTTCAAATAAATTTAAAAACTCACCCCAATCATTATTATCTTTAATATAATCCTTCTATATAAACAATTTGGTCACTGTAGATAAGGCCACATAAAACTTGCCACATTTGGAATTGAAGGGCTAAGCACCTCCAACAGAAGGGGTCCATATCACCAAAGATGTGTTTAGGGTAAAATCCAAATGCCTCTTGATAATGGCCCACTTGCTTGACTTACAGATTATCAAGACAACCAAATTATTCTTTTATGAACAAAGCAAAATTAAGATTAAAGATAGAATGCTAGTCATACAGGAAGGGACATTTTCCAGTGGCTGATATGTTTCACAAAAGCGTGGAACATATTTAAGAGAAGTGGCATCCCTGAGGAAGATTAAGGACACAAACCCAGGAAACAAAGAAAATGAAATGATCTACCTGAACAGGAGAAGATAAAACCTGTCAGAAGCTCATGCAGACCTTGATAAAAAGCCTCTACTCCTGTATTTTGAACAGGGTTTTAAGTGACCTGAATCTACATTCAAAACATATTTAAATTTACATGCATACTTAGCAAAAATCCTGTCCCTCCTTTAGCCACACTTGAAACAGATTCTCTAAGATATTTAGGCATAAATAACATCTCACAAAATCCAATTTAAAATTCACCTCTAACATAAAGAACAAAAAAACTTAAATATTTCCATTCATAAATGGCTAACATGGTTTTAAATTGTTATTGCAAATTCTGCATAATTACCATTTAATAATGTTTCCTGGGCTGGGGATGTAGCTCAGTGGTACATAACCTGCCTAGCACAAAATGTCCTGGGTTCAATTCCCAGCACAGCAAAAAGGAATGTTTCTTCCAAATAACTATTAAGAGAATAAGCTGGTATCAAATGCAAGCACACACGAACAGGCACACTTCTTTTTTATACCACCGTTGAGTTCCACATGTAATATTACCTCCTAAATTATCACTTCGCTAACTGGTAAGTTGATTTAGCATCACCTACTAACCCTCAAGACCAAGGACGTGTCCTTGAATTTGTTTCCCTACTCCGAAAGGATGAAAGCCCATTTCCATCACTTTACTATATACAGGAAGACCAACTATGATTCCTCCTCCCTGACCTCTCTCTTGAGAGTAACCCAGTACATGTCTCTCTGAGAATATTCCACCAAAATATCCAAAATCAGCTTTATCTCTCCTTCCAAACCGGCTTCTTATCTAATCTCTGTTTCCACTCAAGGCCTTACCATTCATTTAGGGCCCGAGTTGAAACACCCTAATCATCTCCATCTCCTTTCAACCTTCCCAACTCACAGAGATGTCTCATTGAGGGCTTTCCTCTCCCTTGCAGCCACATGCCTGTTCAAATCCTTCTCATACTTTACCTGATGGGGTAATGACCTCCTAGGTGGTCCCCCTAGCTTTGGTGGGGCTCTATACCAATTCAGTCCAAAGGTCAGATCCATCTTTGCAAAGTACAGCTTGCACCCAACCACTGGCCCATCAATGACTCTTCAAATGCATGCAGCAGCAAGCACTGCTGGTTGATTTCCAACAGCCTTCTTGCCAACAGAGCATAACACTAATTATGCTCATGTGCAAGGCTCCAGCCCAGGGGATGACATGGGATGGGTCTAAACCATCACAGCAATCTCCTTCTTCTTTACCATGTGTCCGAGGGTGGTCACATGACCCTCTTCTGATCAATAAGAGAGAGCCTGATGGGAAAGCTGTTGCTTCTTGACAAGAGATGCAGGACAGCAATATGCTCATGGTGACCACTGCCTCCACCACCACTGCCCTGTTCCTGTTTTATGCACCATTGGGTACGGATGTGACGCCAGGAGCTTGGTAGCCAACTTGTGACTGGTTTCAGGAAAGTGCTGAAACTCCAAGGTTGGCAGAATAAAGAGATCAGAGGGGCCTTTCAAGATATGATGGAACCATTGAAAAAGCCTGAGACTGCCTACCTGGAGACTTTGTAAGTAAACAAGTATCTTTAGTTTACATGACTCTGTTGGGTTCTCTGTTATCTGCAACCCATGGCCTTCAAACCTATAAACACACAAAAAGCAAACTCTACCTTACCACGGAAGGCCCTCTGCACTATGCTACTCAGAGCATAGTCTCCAGTCCCACCCTGGCAGCATCTCCTGGGAGCCCCACCCCAGACCTATGAATCAGAATCTCTAGGAGTAAAGTCCAAAAGTCTACCTTATAACAAGTTCTCCAGGTGGTTCCTATAGATGATGAAGTCTGAGAAACAACTCTATAAAATCATCACACGTGACCACCTACAAGGCACACTTGGATTGTAATTTCTCCAGTGACAGTAACCTCCTTTCACTAGGTTTCAGCATCATCTGTTGCTTGCTTAACCTGATCTCTTCTTAATCAAAGTTTTCAAATTAAAAGGCTCCCAGGACCTGAGAGGAACACAGAGGCTGAGCAGGAGAAGAGGAAGTAGAGATTGTGATGAACTACAGTCTGCTTGTCTATCTGAAGGGCTCCTAGTAGATGTCGCCACCCAGGGATGTGGGTTCCCTGTTGCCAAACGTACAATTAATTTGAAAAAAATCTGGAATCCAGACTTACATACAACGATTTTTAGACACATTGGGCTTTTAAAAAATACTTAAAATTAAACACAATAAGTCCTCAAGCAGATCCAGCATCCAGTTGAGATTGTGGCCTGAAAGAGCTGGGTCTTTCAACACACACTTTGAACATCATGACCACATACACTCATTGCCTCCATCTAATATGACTAAAATTAATTTTTTTTGGCTAACTATATGCTTGTTTCCAGTGTACACAGCATTTTCATCAACATTCCACTCTTTGTAGGGGTCAATTGGGGAGTTTGTAGATCTCCAGTTAATGGCAACAGAGCCATTTTACCTATCAATCACAACAGACCAGACTGCAAGATTCTCAAGGGCCTACAAAACTATTTAAAATATAAAGAAGAAAATGGATGAGGCAAGCAGCACCAAAAAAACTGTAATATGAAAATGAATAAATACAAAATCAAATGTCTACAAACTGTAAACGTAAGTCAGATAATCAACTTAGATATGGTGTCATATCATACGTTAAATGCAGGATACAGGTGTATTTCAATGTTTGATATGAAGGGGAGCCCAGATCAATAGTGCTTAGGTCCTGCTAAAGTTCTAGAAGTACCTGAGTACTAACCTGAAACCAGCCACTCTCCCATAAGTCTAGTCTTCTTTATAACTAACACAAATTTCTTTACCCAGGTCTACTCCATTCATTCAACTGTGCACGGAGTTGGATGTAGAAATGCCCACATACTTAACATAAACCACAAATGACTTATTAAAAAAACATTTTTGAATCCTCATCTGCATACAAATGTGTCTAAGACAAAAGTCACAAAGATGGACTGGGGATATAGCTCAGTTGGTAGAGTGCTTGCCTTGCAAGCACAAGGCCCTGAGTTCAAGCCCCAGCACCACCACCAAAAAAAAAAAAAAAAAAAAAGTTGCAAAGAGGTAGCACAAAAGCGTGTTTTGAGGCTCCCATGTAATGATTTTAATTATTTGTTCATTTACTGCCAACATGTAAAATTTGGGATATTTTATATTTAAAAAATCCAGATTATCATTCTCTTGAAAAGAAAAATTGGAAAATCTGGAGATACTGGGCCCAAATGTTGACATGGCAATAATCTACTAATGATAAACAAGGCCACCTTTTAAGTGTGGCATGTTCTCCACTTGGCCACAAACTCTATCCTCATGTAGGTTAACTGGCTGTCCCTGTAGACATGTGAATGTAAGATCCCTGGTCTAAAGTCTTTAGAGATACCTTAATTCTTTTCCACAACATGGTTTCAATATCTTCAATATCTTGTAATGGAAGGATATGGAAATCTCTCAATCTAGTCTCAAAATTGAACATCTCCAGAAATGATGCAATTAATTCTCATACTAGTTTAAGATATCAGTCTAAGAAGAGGTTCCATCAAATTCCTCAATGTATTCTCAATTTGAATGATGATCCACAGGAAAATAGAAAACATACCATCTTATTTTTCAGTTTCTCTTACTCTTCAAACTAAGCAAGGTAGAGGCCCAATAAGGTGGAGTCTAAGTGCTAACATTGGAATGTCTTAATTAAGCAGAGTGATCAATAAATAATACATATTAATAATTATAAAGGAAGATTTATACTGAGTAAAAACAAAGTAGGACTAATTATCATTAAATATAAGAAGACAATAGCCATATTTGGAAGGGAAAAAAGAAAACCCAAAAAAATCATGCAGAAAAAGCTAGTAGAATTTAGTCCAAGTTCATTATTAACCTACTGTATAATTTTACCTCCCCTACACCCACATTCTAAACACAATCTTATTTTGGATTAGGAGACTTATGACAACTGTATGCTAATTGATACTTTACGTATTATTTTCTTACTGGTGAGAAAATTCATTGAACCCAGGGAAAGAAATTCCATATACATTGTCAATGGGTCACCAATGCACTTGAATCACATAGTAAAGACTTTAACATATAGACTTTAGTTTAATTTGTTATCCACATCACAGAAAGAAATGTTCAAACAGTAGATTTTCCACTTGAAATTAAAATGGAAATTAGCCCTTAGAAAATAGAGATGACTTTAAGTTTATACATCAGTGGCTGGTTCATGAATTATTAACTGATTTTAATGATCCTGGCTATATTTTATTTGAAGTTATTCTCCTACTTGCAATGACTTTTGAACCCTCAAAACTCTTTCATCCATTCTCCATAGACAGAGTACACTTTCATGAGCACTGACATTTAAAAAGGATCCATATACTCAGAATGTAAAGATAATACACTCACATATAATTTATACAAAGGACTCTGGTCATTTGTTAAAGAGAGAAATGAATGAAACCCTATTATTCACGGTTTGTAAATAAATTTAAAGATAAGCGCTAACTTTTCACTTGTTACGCCTGGAGCCCAGAGTTCTGCGTTCCTTCTAAAGTTTCCCAGACAGTCGTTCAAACAAGAAAGGGCAAAAACATACTTTTTCGAAATCCATCATTTCCCATCCAGAAAGACAATGCAAGTTATTTAAAGTTGTCTTAAGAGATTAATAATTACAGGTATTTTCATATAAAATAAATGCATATCTTTGGTGCTAGGTTTTACATTTTCAATATAAACCTCACTAAGTAGCACCTCTTCAGACACATAAGTTAGCTGTGAAACAAAATGCTATAAACCTTTCATTAGCACTTGCTGTTTTATATAAAGTTAACATTTCCTCTTCTACTCCATTCAAAGAAAAATTACAGTAAATAAAATTGGACTTTCTATTTCTGGAATAAAGAATAGGAAAACAGTATTGTGGCTGAACTTAAGGAATGCTTTATTTCAAGGATTGCAATATATTTTTACCTGTAAACAAATGGAAACGCCCCTTAGAATAATTCCGATTTGATTCCTCCCAATATTAAGTGCTGTACCTAACTTTCACAAGTTGGGTACTACAGCACTTATCATCATCAGATTGCTGATTACTAAGATAGCAGGTTATTTCAGGAATATAGCTTGATTAAGAAAAGATGACAGCAAACCAGCTTACAGCCACACTCCTGAAGTTGAACAAGCATCCCAATAATGTCTGTTTCCAAGCTTTATATGCCCTCCCTGAAGTAAGTATTCTGAGTTTAAATGGACTCAAAATAGTCTTTCTCAGAAAATAAAAAGAGACACACACAACACACCCACAATTTCCTCTGGTCCCTTGAAGTACCTTGGGATCCTAGAGAACACAGATTTGCCACGCATTGCAGTGACTGGTTTAGCACAATAGGTTTCTATTTTGGTGTCATTCGAGTGTTGCTGATCTTAAATCAGAGAAAGAAGTAGAAACATTAGACAAGGTAATGGTTTCCCAAAATAAGAACATGCCCAGTTTATACAAGGCTTGCACACACAGGCTAAGTTGTAAGGAGATAAATAATACCCCACTGGAACAATTAGGTGGATTCTCAGAAACACTACATACTTAATTAGGCTGCCTAAGTCCCTGACTGAGCATACATGGGGGACTTTTTAAAGCATTTAATAACCTGAGTAAATCCAAAATCAGAGGACAAAAACCAATCCTTAACTCTGGCTACAGCCATCAGCCTTTTCTTGCTCCGTTTCCAGTGCTAAATGTATTACTCTTGGAATTCCGAGAGCATGAATGCGCCCCCCTACACACACACACACACACACACACACACACAATCACACACACACCGCCACCAAGGGGTTAAAAACACTAGATAAAGTCCCTTGGTTCTATACTTATGGGGAGGGCCCTCTGTGCCAGACGCGGAGCTGGCCCACGATGGCACAGGGGCGAACAAGAGCGATCCTAATGGTCTTTTACAAACTTCAGCACTGGAGTTGGGAAGGAAGTACAAACAAATAGGAAGGAACACGAGCTTCCATCAGCCACAGGGCACAGCAAACTGTCCCTCATTCTAGATGCAATTCCTCCTCTTCCTGTTATTTATTCAGTAGTTTTGTATAGCACCTTTCTTTCAGCAGGCTCCTTATTTCCTCCTCTGTTATCCAAGCAATCATAAACAAACTACGATTTGAAAAGAAAAGGAGTGGGAGGGAGGAGCAGGGGGAAGGGGAAAGAAAACCACATTCAAAAGGCACAGGCCATCCAGAGCACGGCTCTTTCTCTGAATGTCGCCCTCGGGGTGATGTTTTCTCCAAAGCTCGGCCCTGGGGGCTTAAGAGAGGACTGAGAGCCCGAGGACGCGCGGCTCTGGCACCCGGGCTGTAGCCCGGCACCGACTCGCTGCGCCGCCTGCCCTTCTGCGATCCACCTTCGGCCACCTGAAACACTCGATTCTCCAAGTTGGCGGAGGGGGAAGTGCAGGAGGGTGGGGTGACTCCAAGGCGTGGTGTGGAGGTCTGCAACTCTGATATCCCCGAAATGCAAAACTTAACCCCGGCCCCCCAAAATGAAAGATGAGAAACCACTTGCGCTGACCCGGGAGGGGCGGGCAGGTCCGTTCGGTGGTCCAGAGCGCCCCAGCGGGAAGGTAGCAAAGCCCACCTGCAGGGATCCCAACCACTTCGTCCACCCCCCTCTTAGGTCCAGGCAGGGCGCGTTCAAAAGTTTGTTCTTCGGTTCCCCAACCCGCCCCGGGTCCAGCTCTCAAGCGGGTGGGGGAAGCAAGATGGACTGAGCCAAGGGGGGCGAGATCATCGGACCACGAGTTCAGAGACCCCTGCGTTGCCAAACCCACCCCCACCCCCGCAGTTAGGGGGGTTTCCGATCGTGTTTACTAATAACAGCAACAAAGAATCACACGCGAGTCCCGTCTTTCAGTCCTCTGCTGCTCTTCGCTCCGCTTTGGGGCAGCATGGAGAGTCGGGGGGGAGGTGGGAGGAGAGGCGGAGGGGCAGAGCACAGCGCCCGCAGAAAGACAAAAAGGGGGGTTGGAAGGGGCAGAAAGAGGAGAGTTGGACAGAGACGAAGGCGCAGAGGGAAAGGAGTGGTTACGGGAGACAGGAGGGGAAAGAAAAGTGCAGCAAGCGGTGAGCTGGAGCGCGGGGCGCGCCCGGGATGGGGAGGTGGCCCCCGCCCCCCACCCCCTGGCCCGGCCCGGCCCGGTCACCTTGCTGTAGCCGTAGTACCCCAGGCACTGCGCGAAGTCCAGGCCGGCGGGGTCCCCGGCCGCCGCGGGGTAGAACCTCACATCCATGCCGGAGCCGGGCCCGGGGCCGAGGGCCGGGATTGGGGCTCGCCGGGGCCGGTGCCCGCCTCCTCGCAACCGCTAGATCCACCGTCGGGGGCGCCCGACTGGGGGCGCCCGGGGTCGGCGCGCGGGACTCGGGGCTGGAGGGGCGTCGCGACCGGAGCCCAAGGAGCCCGGGAGCCGCGGCCGCCGCACACAAAGGCGCGGCCACGCGAGCCGCGGGAGAGCGGGAGGCGGCCCGGGGGACGCGCCCCGCCGGGGCACCGAGGTAGCCTGCGCGCGGGCCGGGCGCCCGGGGCGCGGGGCACAGCGCGGGGGCCCGGGGCGGCGCGGCGAGTTCAGGTGCGCTGGGCGAGGCTGGGACGGCGGCGGCGGCGGCGGCTGGCCCCGCTCCTCCTCCTCCTCCCCGGGCGGACTGAGGAGAGGAGCCGCGGAGACAAGGGGCCCGGCCCCTCCCCTCCTTCTCCCCCTCCTGCCTCCGCCGCCGGTCCCCTCCCCGCGCCGCCGCCGCTCCGCCCCTCCCACCGCGGGCAGCTGGCGCGCCGCCCGCCCCGCCGGTGCGCTCCCCGGCCCGGCCCGCCTCCGCGCGCGCGACCCCTCCCGGCCCCTGCCCCGCGCGGGCCCCGCCGCTCACCCCGCGCCTGGAGCAGCCCTCGCCTTCCCTGTCGCCCGGCGCCCCTCTCCCGGGCCCCTCTTCTGCCCACCTCGCCCCCCTTCCCTCTCCGGTCCTCTTTGTCCCCGCTGCCTCGAAGCGCTCTTTGCTCCCCTCCTCTCCTCGGCCGCTTCGGCCGGCCCCGCCGCCGCCAGCCCCGGGGCCCCGGCGTCCCACCCTCCTCCGTTCCGATCCCGCGCGACTCGGCCCCAGCATCCCCACGCGGTCCGCTCCCGGCCCGCCCCTCCTTCCGTCGCTTTCCTCTGGTTCCCATGCCTCCCCGGTGGGGGCCTGTCCTCGGCCCCTCCACCCTCCCCGCCCTGTGTCCCGCATGTCCCTTGCGTGGGCACACCTATCCCAGCAGCCAACCTGCACGCGTGTCTCCCGGTAGCCGGGACCCGGGACCCCATGTACACCTGTGGTGTTTTTCGGAAGGGGTGTTGGGGCCTGACCTTTCACAGGTAGGCAGACTTGAAGCTTCCCGGGTTAAGCCTCCTGTCGGTTCTCTTCTTATTTTCTTTGCTCTTGTTTGTATTCGAAAGGCATTTGGGTAACTGGATCTAGGCGGATCATTCACTGCTCTCCGAGAGAAAATGTCCCTATTTTCCTAAAAGGTTCTGGGTGATTAACTTCCCCATACTGCACTCACCCACCCCCTCTTTATTTCTTTCTCTTTCTTTAAGCTACATTTTTTTTTTCCCGTCCTCGGCTTTATTGCTGTGAGTTAATTTGAGAGTTTGGCCTTCAGCCTTGGCGGAAGAAAACGTTAGAGAGGCTGTGGGATCTGCTCCCCGTGCCCGGCTCAGTTATCTGTGAGCTACTTTAAAAGGAGAGAATTTTCAAAATATTTCGTCTGACACTCGCTTAGAGTGTCGTCCCTCGATCACACTTTGCTGGCTCCGGGCCTAAACTTTTTCAGACAAGCATTACACGGGTTTCTTTTCATTTCTTCTGCTCTCCAAAGTAGACACTCGGGCTTGTGACACCTGTATGTGTACCTTCACTCAATATTATCTTTCTGGAACCAAGCAGGGAAAATAAACTTCAATTAGGTGAAAGTGTGTGTATTTGCTCTTCTCTTAGCAGAAACCAGTGTTGGGAGACTGCGAGAGAGCCGTGTGTATTCAGGAAAGGAACAACTGCTCACATTGTCCCTGGGTTGACTCTGATCCCCCTCTCCGGAGTCTCCATTTAACGTTGACAACCCAGCGGCGCTCCCTAATGGCCCAGCGGGTTGCACAAATTGGCAGTGCGCTGAGATATTATCAGGACAACACCCCATTGAGTAAGTTCTTGAAACGCAAAAGTGGAGGC
This sequence comes from Glaucomys volans, assembly GCA_020662805.1. Taxonomy (NCBI): domain Eukaryota; kingdom Metazoa; phylum Chordata; class Mammalia; order Rodentia; family Sciuridae; genus Glaucomys; species Glaucomys volans. Next base: position 415,438 of record JAJEJO010002560.1, read on the forward strand.
CCTTTCTCTGGGCCACTGGGCGCCTGTGGCCTTTCCACCAATCAGAGCTGGAGGTTGCAGTGGCCACCTGTTGTCGCGAAAGAGAGCATCTTTTAAGTTTCACTATGAGTATTTAACAATGGTGTATAGTGCAGAGTCTGGCCACGGGAGAGGAGCAGCCTGCTGACCTGGGGTGTCAGAAAAGAATTTTTCCCCCCAGATAGCTTTTAAAAGGAGCCCAAAAGGCTGGTGAGCTGAGTTTTCCTTTGTACATGCCTCACCTTCTGCTCATTCTGCCGTTCATCTGGAGCAATCTGAGTTTGATTACAGAGAATGAAGGAAAGTATAATCAAAGTTCCAGACGGAGTAAACCTGAAGTTGTAATCAGACCTCCAGGATCAGGCATACAAATATTCTTCGAAGTGGAAACCCCACTGGCTGTCAGAGCAGGAATTGAACCTGGGCTGATGTGCAGCATTGAACACTGAAGAAACTGAAGTGAGAACCTTGCCCCAAGAGGCTCTCAGAACTTAGGAATACCCAGTCACACCCCAGAACACCTCTTGCCTGTTCTTTTGGAAGTCTTTCCTTTAGAGTCCCTTTACCTTTAGGATGCAAATACCTTTGAGAGGAGGACAGTACTCATTGGTCTGCATTTTATTATTACAGTTTAGGCTGTTATAAGTATAGATTTTGATTAAAGAGAGGAGAAAATAAATTAAATGATGAGACTTAAGATGTGTATATGGAGCCATTTAGAATGAGAAAAATCACTGGTCATTTAGGAAGGTTGCCCCTTGATTTTACCCAGTCTCCAGGTATTCAGAAGCTATTTAGGAATACTTAAACTGTAGCAGGCACTATTTTATTCAGCACTTGTGAATGAGAAAGAGAATCACAACATGACACGTGGAAGTCCTTGAAAAGAACTACAGACTACACACTTGGACACACACCTTCTCATGCACACACATGCGCTGTCCCATCCCAGCCAGTCACCTGGAGATCTTGTCATGCCACAGCGGTGATCGCTATTGAGAAAAGCAATCTGATAAACAAATTCACACAGTGTGAAAGAAGCCAAACTCTCAGCCTCCATGAAATGTGTAAGAGAAGGCAGGAGGGAGGAGGCAGTGCACACTGCTAGATCACTGCAGGATCCCAGGGACATGGGCCATGCTCCATACGTAGTGTGTTTGCAATAAATATGTGGTTCAAAAGCAGTTCCGAAGAAAATGGGAAGGAAATAAGGTGAGAAGAAAGGAAGGAAAAGAGAGGGGAGGTAAGGAATGTAACAGTGGAAGATTATTTGCAGGGAATCTGGTTAAGGTAGGATTTGAGAAGAGGGTATCCAGGACCTCTGGTTTGGTTAAGAACAATCTACCTTGGGAGGAGAAGGGGAGGACCTTTTGTGTCCTGCTATTTTAGAACCTTCACATACTTTAAAACTAAGATCATATGTTGTTTCCTTTAGAACTGATCTGATTCGACTCTCCATTGCATTCAAAATGCCAATTCATTTTAAGAGTTCCAGGGGATTTGAAGCCCTTCCATTAAAAGTTTTGGAATGATGCACTAAAAATTTTAAGGCAATTCTAACTGTCATGCTATTTGTCATCTTAAGGGTGTCACCTTTTTCAGTCTGTGACCAGTCTTGTTTCTGAAATACCATAGACAAAGGTTTCCTTCATACTAGGTTAGCCTTGAATTTGAAGAAACTTCTCCAAGAATGTATCTTAAATATGCTTTAAATTTATGCTGAACAGTACTAACAATTATTGATTAAAGAGGACAGAAGAATCCCTTGTGCAGCCAAAATACAACTTCTGAACATAAGAAAACTCCTGTAGGGTTTTTGTATGATTTGGGTCAAAACAGTCTTATTATCTTGATGTTTCTAATGGTATATTTGATGTCACTCAAGACCCCCTAAAACAAGTGGGGGGGATACACAAACCTTATAACATAATAGGGAAACTACATCGTGCCAGAACTCTTAAAAACGTCACTTCTCTACTTTACCTGCCTCCAAATTAAGTAAGAAGGTCCCCAAGAGGACTGCATTGATCCTAAACCTGCTGAGTTTTATAACCAGAAATTGTACTGAGACTCCCACTTTTCAGAATCTGTGAAAGTAATTTAACCTCTCTGGGTTCTGCTTGCCCAGATGAGATGAGGATACTATTAAACATTATATATAGTTTAATTCTCTTGAGTTTGGGTGATGAAAAGTCCTATCCAAATATTATGATCCTTGTTTGCAATATGTAATGTAGCCAAATTAACAGCAGCTCCAAATGGAAATTAACAAGGCCAGAGCTCCTCAAGTTTCTCCTCATGTATTCCCATAGTAACAGCTAATGTATTATATTGGTAAAACGTCTGATAGTTGGTTTCATATCTGAATTTGGCTTCATGTCATAAAGCCTAGCTTTCCTATCCAGCCTGGATTCTTAATATGTGTGTAAAACTCATCCCCATGAAATTTAAGAGTTTCACGTCAGAAAATCAACACTTCACATTCATAGTCTAAATGACATGCAGATAAAATCAAGACCTGCGAAGGTTTTCACAATAGTGAACACACAAATACATGGTATAGAGGCAGAATCATGACCTTGGGGCCCTCATTACCTGTCTCCAGTGCAGGATCTAAAACTAATCACCAGGAGGGTTCCACACAGGAATTTTTGTGTTAAAAAACAAAACAAAACAAAACAAAAACCCACATAGTCATTTTTAGTTTCGGTTTTCAATGGATCCAAACTTTTCTGGTCTGGAAATGCGAGCTGTTTTGATATTTTTGCTTTGGTTAAAAGATACAGAAGCATAGGCAAATGGGGGGAAAATAAACAAACTTTTCCTCTTCCATGAAAATAAATGTGTATTCAGTTCTGCTCTCTCTATATATACCCAGTTTTAGTCAGATTGGTCTCAGTGCCACAAGGAACAGAAAGAGCTCTGAAAAACTACTTTTACTAAGAATAGATACACCCAGAGGTTCTGACAGATATATAGTAATTATGGAACAGTAACCCCAAAACCCTGGTAGCAAAAGAGTACTAAGTAGAGAATTCATTCTCAGAAATATGAAATGCAGCAAGAATTTGCTTGTGACCTGAGTAACTCTTTAATAAAGCTGTTTTACAAAAACCAATACACTCAACACAATCAAGGAGGTGGGCAATTTTCAGTGTATTTACACCCAACCTTAAAAATAAAAATAAAAAGAATCCGTATTTGCAGAAATCCTCAACTGCTGTCCTGCCTGTTTTCTGAAATATATTCTATTTCTTCTAAAGTGAAAGAATGACCTCTTTTGCAGGAACAATTTTCAGAGACAGTGTGTTTATCAAATGGTTTCTCTGCTTTCATAAAAACAATTTATTTTCACTGAACTCTTCAAGATAAGCATCAAAGCCAGGAAGAATGTACAATGAAGTTTATAATTACACTCCAGAAACAAATACTGGGTAGTTTTTATTTTGCTCAAGTGAAAAAGATTTTTTCCCCCCAAAGAGACAAAGGTAGTGAAGGGGGAGGAGGTTCATACAGAGTGAAAATCAGGAAGCCCAGAGGGTTTACAGCATGAGGGGCCCTGCAGTGCAGCCTACAAAGACCACTGGCTGAACAATGGGAGCTGAAGATCCAGTACTTTCTTAGCAAATGGGTGGGGGTCAGTCCATATTTTATTTTTCACTAAGGGAGAGCTATAGGAGCTTCAAGAAAGGAAATCTTTAGGCGAATATTCATTAAACCCTTCCCTGACAGATCTACATAGCATTGCACATAAATATATTTCACAGTTGAACCCTCTGATGACATCCTTTCTTTCATAAGCATCCATGTTTCTTCCTTGGCTTAATTTATATGGCATGTTATTTTTAATAACCCAGCAGTTGTTAACAGTAAAATTGCAAAAAGTAACCGAGAAAAGAACTGAGACTAATAAAGATTCTGTTTCTTAAGAAAGAGAAAACAATTGCATTTGATCAGAGAACAGCCAAGAACTAGCAGCAAAATAATCTCCCCTAATTTACATAGATCTGTGCGTGCCAAACAGATGAGTGTTTGCTTTTCGAGTAATAGTGCAGGTGCATATCCTGCAGTGACTAAATCTCTACCTCATCAAACTGTTTCGCCAGAGTGGGACATGCCCTCTTTTTCTGGAACAGTTTCAAGTTTTCTCCCCAGCATTCCAGCCACCTGTTTATGAGTTCATCCTCGGGAGTCGATGCATGCAATTAGAAACAAGAAAATGAAAATAAATGACCTTGTTTGTTATTTATAACAAAGAAACTCAGCAAAATTAATGCTGTGGAGCTTGACCTCCTGACCTGAGAGAAAGAGCCACCTCATGGCTTTGTAGCCAATGCACAATAGTCCAGCAGCTCCCATTGTCTAGCCGCCGTGACTTTCGGACGGTCATTAAAACCGTATATCCAAAATATTAAACGTTTTACAAGTTAGATTAGAGGATTTGCACATTTTTTGAAAAAGCGTGTTTAAAGAAATGAGGCTAGTTAGCACAAGAGCTTTTCTTTTCAATGAAAGCAGGTAAAATCATTTAGCTTTATCCACTCACTCTGTCCTGTGTCAACAACATGTTGAAGAAAAGGGAAATATTTTAAAATTCCAACAAGGGCTCTGGGGATTGAAGAACATATAATATATAATGAAGAATATGTAATCGAAATCTAATAGAAGGGTGGCCTTTGCAAGTGGTTCAGAGAAAACACCATCTTTCCTCTCTTTTGAGGCCTCTGGTGGGCTAGGAAAATACACCTTCCTTCTGTTGCTTGGATCAGTGAGGGTGCTGCCCCCTAGAGTTGTGCAGTGAAATAGCAATACCATTTTCCTTTCTTCCACTTACCCAACAAACCCCAGAAGTCCAGGGACAGGAAGGGAAGGAAGATCACAATGAAGTTCAGAAGGTGTTTCGGAACTGCTGCTTGGTTTGAATCTCTTGAGGTGGGATGGCTCACTTCATGTGGCTGAGCCTCAGACTGGCCTCTGTTACTACCTATAGCCTCCTCTGCCTCCTTTTCGTTGCCTTCCTTGTTCACCAGCAACAAATTCCATGAGTGTCCTGGATTCTTTTAGATCCTACATTTAAAATTCATATTTGATTTTTTTTTCATCCAAATTCCTTGTGTATTGATTTATCTGACCAGTGCTACCATATCTTTGTTTTATTTCTTTCTGGGAAGAAATAACTATTTTTTAAAGAAAGAGTCTACTATTCCTCCGAATATTTCCTTCATTGTAAAATGAGGCCAATTTTGCAAACTATGCAGATGGTTATGCAAAAGTCACCCCAAGAATGATAAACCATCCTTCATTGCCTTTTCTTTTCTTTCTGATCATCCCAGGGGAGGATGTGTACTTCATCATATGACGCTCCCCACCCCTTATTGGGGATGCTATAGTCACAAATCTGGTGAGATCACTACACACCTTATTAGTCTCTCACATACAGCAGTAAAAACAACAAAATTATGGAAGAGTCATATTTCTGGTTAACCTATGTAGAACTGACCAATTCTTAAGCCCAGAGAAACGAGGTGATGGGAGATTTTGCATTTAACTATCTAAAGAAACCAATTCAGCAATCCAAAGCTGCAGATCGGCTATTGCTTTCTAGAAAGATTGAGCTCTCTAATCTGCAAACATCACCAACTGAACTCCTACTGTGGACGTTAAGTAATAAGTTTTATATGTTCAATGCAAAAGACAGGGTAGAGTGCAACTACTTCCATCTTATCCAGAACCAAAACCCATGTCATTTATCGTTCTACAAATATTTACCATGCCTTTCTAATGTTACTAAGTGTTGTAGTTTGGATATGAAGTGTCCAGCAAAATCTCCCGAAATTAATGCAGGAATGTTAAGAAGTGAAATGATTAAATTATGAGAGCTGAAACGTACATAATCAGTGGATTAAGCCATTTGTGGGTTAATAATTTGATAGAACTACTGTAGTGTACTGTGACAGTAGGCTGGTGGGGAGTGGCTGGAGGAGGTGAGTCACTGGAGACCTGCCCTTAGGGATTGCATCTTGTCCCCCTGGCTCCTCCTTCTCTCCTCTCTTTCTCTCCCTGCCTACCCGCTTCCTGGCTGCCAAGAGTTGAGAGCAATTTTCTTCCTCCACACCCTTTGGCCATGATGTTCTGCTTCACCTCCAGCCATGCACGGACTGAACCTCTTGAAACTGCGAGCCAAAATAAACTTTTCCTCCTCTAAATTGTTCTTGTCAGGTATTTTGGTCACAGCTATGAAAAGCTGACTGACACACTAAAATTTTCCAGAAATGGAAAAAGCATGACCCCTGTCCACACTAAGTATTATAAGAAACAGGGGAAGTATTATAATAATGAAATATCACATCATAATCAGTGCCACTGCAGAAACATTCCCTTGCTAAGGCAGTCGACAAACACTTGTTTACAGATATTGTTACAGATAACATGTTGGGGGTTGCTTACAGAAAGGAGAGATCATTTGCGATCAGGGTAATGATAAGAAGCTTCCTGGAGAAGTCATTTGAAAGACAGTATCTTGGGGAGGCAAGAGAGATGAAAAATATCTTAAGGGAAGGAGATTTTAAACAGTTACAAAGAAGTTATATGTGTGGTGGGGATTAAGTTTTGTACCAACCATCTTTGGAATAGATTATACTGCAGCAAAAATTAACCCCGACTATCTTCATGGGCTACCCCACAAAGGACCATTTCTCAACCACATTCCTGTCTACCACACATCAGCTGCTATTCTTTTGCACCTTTTCATTTTAGTACCAAAATTGAAGCCAACACTTCTGTCTGGGGCATGTTGGTCTTTGTAGCAGGAAAAGAGAGAGAGAACAGAAAGAAGTGACAGTTCTTAAAGTTTCTTCTCACATCACTTCCACTCACTTTTTACCGGTCAAAGCAGATCAGATGGCCAAGCCCTGTGTCAGCTAGGCAAAGCGTATGATCTTCCTGGAGAGACTGGTTTGGTAGGAAGAGGCCCCCACTATTTTTTAATAATGCAATCAGTGACATGGACAGAGGTTTTGAGAGACTTATCAAAATTCCCAGACAGTAAGTAAAATTGTCTAGCTGGAACAGTGAGTGAGTGTTGAAGGGAAGAGCTCGGTGAGATAAGATGCTGGGAAGTCATGGGGGAGGAGCCATGATGAGAAACCAACTGTAATGGAGTTTGAAGGCCAGGCCGCTGAGTTACACTTGATGCAGGAGGCAACGTGTACCAAAATGTGCAAATCGTGGCTTGGAATTCTGATCTAAAATTTGCTCTGACCAGAATGCAGCAGATTTATTTAACATTCAATGAATTAATATGGCACTGTGTAGACATATAGCAAACACACGTGCACACATGTATGCATTTCAATTTTAATCCTCATGACATCTCTCTTGGGAGATATAAGTCTTACTTGCTTTTATTATTTTGAAGAAAGGGGTCTACAGAGGCCAAATGACTTGCTTAAGGACACAAAAGTCATATGCAAGAGATCAGTGATGCAAATTGAGGTCTTTTCCTTCTATTACATCACTGCAGGGCAAAGAAATAAAAATGTCACCTTTCTTTAGTACTGACTTGTTTTTCTTTATCTTCTTATACCCACAGCCCGAAAGCAAGGTAATATGATGCTTTTTCTCCTCAAGCAGAAGATGTCATTAAAATGATGTGTATATAGCTATTCCTTGCACAGGACAACTTTATAAGTGAATAAAGAAGCAACACATCTTTGCATATGGTGTTCATTATAAAACCTCATGGCAGAGACAGTTACTGATCACCAAATGTTCAAGAGTTCCCCACCTGTATTTCCAGCTTTTCTTGCTATTAGGTGAAGGGCCATGTGACCAGTTCTAGCCAATGGACTGTGAGCAGAAATAACATGTAGCCCAGGACAATTAAGAGTCAAAAAGCATCTTCCTTAGCTCTCTTGCCCTACTTTGTTGTCCTTGGAGGCCCAGTGTTCCAGATGACATAGGTACCAGATGGAACAAGGCCACTAGTGCCTCCAAATTTACATGAGCAAAAACACATCTTGATGGTATTAAGTTATGAGAGATTAGCATTTCCTCATCACAGTAACACAGTCTGGCCTGCCCTGGTTAATATGACTTTAATTGACAGATGGAAAGTAAGCAAATATGTCTTGCTCAGTCCCGTATTCTTAATGCTGAATATAGGGCCTTTCACATAGTATATGCTCAATAAACAGTGATTAAAGGAAAATGAACAAATTCCAGATTGAGTCTGGTCTCTGTGTGCTTATAGTTAAGCCATCTATAAACTGTTTTTGGAAACCAGAGTTTGATCAGTCTTCACCATATCACCCCATAGATTAAGATTTTACACTTTCAAACTCCTCCCTTGGGTTCTCAAGGTCCTCATAACTTTACCTAGATTCCTTTGATTTTACTTCTTTATTTCTCTATTCTAATCTAATCTGTCACTTTTACTCATTGACATGTGCCCTTAGGTGGGCCAATTATTTCAGGCCTGTGAGCTTCTTGTGAATGAGTTTCACATTTTGTAAAATTATTACGTGTAGCAAATGAGAGAATGCCAACAGAATTTTTAAATTATTCAGGGTTATGAAAATACGGAAATCCACACTCATTTGATATTTGTTTTTGTTTATATATAAACTAGGTTGACTGATCAGAGGAGTGATATTAAAGAGGATGTCTCTATTTCGGTAACATTTGTCAAAACCTCTCATGATAACCTTGTACATGAAATTGCTATGTCAGGAGCATTTGTAAAAGGAACCAGGGAGATACTGTAGGTTGCATCTTCCAAATTCATTCCCCTTTCTTCTTAGTCCTACCTCTGTTTTATTTAGGTCCTGCTCTTCTCCATGAGGCTACATTCATCCAGAAGAGATCCTTCACTGTGGCTCTCGTCATCACATGCGTTTCTGGTCAGTAAGGAATGTTCAGAGAATTACAAGAGGATTTCTAAGAAGAATTATTGGCTGAGGATATAGCTCAGTTGGTAGGGTGCTTGCCTCGCAAGCACAAGGCCCTGGGTTCAATTCCTAGCACTGAAGAAAAGAAAAAAAAAGTTTAAAAAAAAAGAGTTATTTTGCTTCTAGAAAGAAACATTAAATATATATATATACTTAATATATATATTTATATAATATATGTACTTTATATATATTTATACAATATATATAACAAATATATATATTTATAACAAAAAATATATATTTATATAATATATATATAACAAATATATGTATATTAATATATATAACAAATTCTTCTCTGGACAATGTCATGTCTCAGAATGTTGCACCCATCATGTCAACATGAGGGGAAGTAGCCCCAAGTCACAGCTGACATGCTGAGATGAAGATGGTGGAGCAGAAACAGAAAGAAGAGATCCTTGACTATGTCATGTGTCACCGACAAACCAACACTGAGTTTCTTTTTGTCCTGATTTCTAGTTATATGAAATACAGTCTGTTTTCTGTGACATACTACTGTAAGGATTGTCACCCACTGAAACTTGCTGTTTTCGTCTACTAGGGAAGCTATAACAAATATCATAGGCTGGATGACTTTTACAGCAGAACTTTGTTTCCTTTCACTTCTGTAGGATTGGCATCCCTTTTTTTTTTTTTTGTTATATTTTGGGTTTAACCCATGGGTGCTTGATCACTGGGCCACATCCCCCACTCCTTTTTATTTTTTATTTGGAGACAGAGTCTGGCTAAGTTGCTGAGGGCCACTCTAAACTGCTGAGGTTGGCCTCTAATTTGTGATCCTCCTGCCTCAGCTCCCCAAATTGCTGAAATTACAGCTGTGTGCCACTGCACCCAGCCAGTTTTCTTTTTAATATATAAGAACACTGATCATATTGGATTAGGGCCCACCCTGAGCGCCTCATTTTAATTTGGTCACCTATTTAAAGGCTCTACCTACAAAAATGGTCTCATTCTGAAGTACTGGAGATTAGGGCTTCAGCGTATGAATTTGGGGGAGACACAGTTCAGTTCATAGCATAGGCTTAAGCCAAAAGGGGGATTTATTTTAAAACCACATTAAAAATCTCCAGAACCAAAGTACAAGTTATAAAGTCAGAATTCGTGGGAACTTAAGGAGCCAATAGGCACCGACTCTTCAACTCTTTTCCTCTTTCTGGTCTCAAATTTCTCTCTCTCTCTCTCTCTCTCTCTCTCTCACCATGGGCATCCAGGTTCTTTCTTCCCATAGATCAGTCCCCTCTCTTTTTCCTGACAAGGCCAATCATGGAGGCCTCATGATGGTGGTCTCAGTCGCTATGTCACATGACCTTCCTGTGTGGCTCCCTATAGTGAATGGAATCCAGCTGTGTGCCTCTTTGTCAAATTCTTGAGATAGAAGTCTGATTGGCCAAGTTTGCATCAAGTACTCACCCTTGGTCCAATCCACTGTGGCCAGGAAGACAGGTCAGGAGGCATAGGCAACTGGCTCCTAGGGTCAAGAGGATTTGAATGGGGATACAATATTTTCAGCTCTAGAGGAAAAGGGGAATGTGAATAAGCTTATCCTATGGTCAAGTGGATTCAAACCAGATTGAGCAGTCCTACACAAAGGTATTGATTTATTATTGACAATCAGAAGAGGAGTCTTAGTCTCACTTCTGCCCTTGATTCTGAAGTTTTAAAATTTTTTCTAGTATTTCAATATATAAATTAAGAAATAGAAGACATACCTATTGAATTCTTAATTGACAAAGGCAGAGTTAGTTAACATAGTTGGAAACAAAATTCAGACTCAAAATTATCTTACAGGGCTTGAAATCTAGGCAGAATAAAAAAGTGAAAACACAGATAAGTTTGAAAGTCCCAATTTGGATTTCAGTATTGACTTGCAAAATAATGAAATGGAGTTTGCAAATTGAGCCCTTATATAAATTATAGTGCTTGGTGGGTATGTGCCTCTCTTCCTGAGAAGAAAGTCCTTTTTAAATTCATGGTGTGCTAAAGTGAGTTTGGCTATATACATTTCTTGGTAGAGGTGGAAGATTCTGATAACTTTTGTTTCCCTTTCATTTGCAGATGAAGTTGATAACAAGACTCAGTAAATAATTTGGGTCCCTACAGGTAACTCACTAACCTGAAAATCCCCTGAACTGAGAGGCCCCTCTATTCCGGACTCAGTGAAAAGCTCCTGGGACAGGCTGCCTGGGTCTAAACGTGACACTCTATCTCTCTCTGTACAGCTGGATCTTCTGTCAGCTTGACTTTCCCAAAGAAGGAAAGAGAGATAAAAACAAGGTCACCTTCTAGTTATTTTGTTATGCCATTTTAATTTCTTTATTTTTTTTTGGAATCATCATATTATTTTCTACACATAGATAAAATATATCCTCATTAAAAACTGAAGCCCAAACATTATTAAAATATGTAGCACAGAAAATGAAATACTGCATAATGGGGACTCAGTGTAAAGGATCATTGGCTCCTCTTTCAGGTTATATTCCTGTGGATATTCTGATTAACTATCAATCTTTTTGTTTTAACGAAGATGGCATTGTACATGTTCTTTCCTAACTTGCTTTTCCTCTGTAACAATTTATCAATCAGCCTGAAATGGTAGATTTGTTTGTTGTAGGTCAGTGTATTAGTAAGAACTAGAAAAGCAGGATGACTTATTGGAATGATTTGGTTTGAGGGCATCAGGAAGCTACCAAGGTGGTGAGGACTCGAGGGGCTGTGATCTCGATAAAAGGCAGATGCAAAGAGAAAGAGGTGGGCTCCACATTCGCTCTCTCTCCCCCTAAGGACTTTGTCTGATTCATTAGCAGTGCCCAAGAGCAGAGAAGCTGAGCCATGCTTCTGTGGTCCAACCATATCAAAGAGAAAAATAGGAATTCAGAACCTGCTATGGCTTGACTATGTCCCCTAAAGTTCATGTTCTGGAAACTTAGTCCCCAATGCAACAGTGGTGATAAGTTTGGCCTCATGTTTAGGTCACAAGGGCTCTTGCCCCATGAGTGAATTAATGTCGTTATCAGCAGAATGGGTTCATCGTTGCAAGAGTGGGTTGTTATAAAAATGAGGTCAGGCTGGGCACAGTGGTGCACACCTGTAATCCCAGCACTTGGGAGGCTGAGGCAGGAGGATCACGAGTTCAAAGCCAGCCTCAGCAACTTAGCGAGACCCTGTGTCTAAATAAAATACAAAATAGGGCTGGGGATGTGGCTCAGTGGTGGAGTGCCCCTGGGTTCAATCCCCAGTACCAAAAAAAAAAAAAAAAAAAAAAATGAAGTCAGGCCCCTCTTGCTCTCTCGTGCCCTCATGCCCTTCCACCTTCCACCATGGGATGATGTAGTACAAAGGCCCTCCCCAGACGCCATCACCTTGATATTGAACTTCCCAGCTTCCAAAACTATGAGAAATCATTTTCGTTCTTATAAGTTATCCTTTCTACAGTATTTGGTTATAGCAACACAAAATGGACCAAGATGGAATCTGGTAAAGGAAAAGGGGCCGTGACAAGCATCCCAAGTTTTCATCTGACATCCACTAAGCACAACACTCTAGAAGCAAGAATGAAGCAGAAGCAGACCAGCCCTCACAAAGAACGTAGTACCGATTAGGATAAGCTTGATTCCTGACTGGATCAGATCATCTACCTCTACCCAGTTTCCTAAGCAAAAAGAAATCCTTTCAATAAGAAGATAAAACTATTCAGAGTCATCTTAATTTTATGTTTACTTATGCCTGGCATCTAATTCTAACCTACCAGTCGTTTCAGGAGATAAGACCACATGACAGAAAACATAAATGATAGGGAAATACCTCCAGGGTGTCCAGATACTGAAGTCCTTAGCCATGCACTTTATTATTATTTTTTTATTTTTAATTATACATGACAGTAGAATGTATTTTGGCAGAATGTACATACATAAAGTATAACTTATTCTACTTAGGTTCTCATTCTTGTGGTCATACATGATGTGGAGATATCCTGGTCATGTATACAAATATAAGGCCAGGAAAGTTCTGTCCAATTAATTCTTCTGTCTATTTCCCCTCCTCACTCCCTTCCCTGCATTTCCCTTTGTCTGGTCCATTGGATTTCTATAATTCCCCTCACCAACCTCCCTTGTTTTGGGTCAGCATCCACAAATCAGAGAGAACATTGGCCTTTGTTTTTTTGGGATTGACTTATTTCACTTAGCATGACATTTTCCAGTTCTATCCATTTACCAGCAAATGCCATAATTTCATCTTTTTTATTAGCCATACACTTTAAAATAACCATGATCACATGACCATTTTCACCCCAATCTCACCCTCAGGAGAAATTTATGGTCCTCAACTTACCATGGGGTTATATCCCAATAAGCCCATTGAAAGTTGAAAACATCATAATTTTAACTTTAATACACCTTGCCTACAAACATCATAGCTTAGCCTAGCCTACCTTGAACGTCATCAGAACACTTAAATTAGCCTTCAGTTGGACAAAGTCATCTCACACAATGCTGATTTTACAAGGAAGTGTTGACCATGTTGTGTAATTTCTTCAATACCAGTATCCCCAAAGCACTGGCAACACAGTGTACTCTAGTTGTTTACCCTAGTGATTGTGTGTCACTCCTGCTGCCCCAGATCCTGAGAGAGTATCTCATTGTATATGGCTAGCCTGAGAAAAGATTAAAATTCAAAGTAGTTTCTACTGGATGCTTGTTGGTTTTGTGTCACTGTAGGTTGGGGACCACTTAGTATTTAGGCTTTACACATGAGCTTAGTACATAGTAATAGTCCCTCAATAAATATTTAGTGTTTTTAAAAATTATTTTCTTTGTTCTAATTAGTTGTACATGACAGTAGAATACATTTACACATTTTGATAGATCATACATAAATGGAGTATAATCTTTCATTTTTCTGATTATACATATTATAGGATCACATCAGTCATATATGTACATACATACATGTACATGAGGCAATAATATCTGTTTGACTCTACTATCGTTCCTTCCCCCATATCCCTTCCCCTCTTTTCACTCCCCTCTACCTAATATAAAGTAACTCTATTCTTCCCTACTCACCCTCCCATTGTGAATTAGCTTCTGCATATAGAGAAAACATTTGGCCTTTGGTAGTGTTTTGGACAGTTTTTTCATTGTTGTAACCAAAAGACCTGACAAGCACAATTAGAGGAGGAAAAGTTTATTTGGGTCTCAGTCCATAGACAGCCAACTTCATTCCTCGGGGTTTAAGTTGAGGCAGAACATCATGGTGGAAGAGTGTGGTAGAGGGAAGCTGCTCACATGATCATCAGTAAGCAGAAGAAAGACTCCACTTGCTAGATACAAAATATATACCCCAAAGACCACACCTCCTCCAGCTGTACCCTACCTGTCTTTAGTCACCACTCAGTTAATCCCATCAGGGAATTAGTTCACCAATTGGCTCAAATCTCTCATAACCCAATCATTCCTCCTCTAAACCGTCTTGTATTATCTCACACATGAGATTTTGGGAGATACCTCACATCCAAACCATAACACTTAGCTACATGAATTTAAAAATTAATCCAAAATAAGAGTACTCATGTATTTGGAATTTATCCCTAAATAATTTATGTGTCATTCAACTAGGATTTCTGAAGACTCTACCACAATCCAAAGCACCTAAAATGATTTAACGTGGCCCATAGGTACTCAATTACATGGAGAAAGTTATTGTCTTTTTTGCTCACTTTTAGTCCTTCTGATTAGATCATTGAGGAAGTCTCACCTTAGTGCTAACGTGACTTTCACACTCTCCCAACACTGTTTGATTTTCCTTTTTATAACAAAGAAATAACAAGTGTCACACTTGGACTATTGATAGATGATGTCTTGGTATCTCTACCTTCTTAAAAAAACAATGCCATGGGCTCATTTGGGAGTGTGGTAAAATCTATGAGCCCTGTATCAAAATAACATTTTTAAATACATACAATAAAATACTTAGTATTACAAAGGAAAATATGCTGAACCAGACTCTATTCCCTTGACACAAAGGTTGGTGATCATTGTATTTCTCTTAATGGTTGCTTTCTATTTATGGAAAGCAATGTTGGTTTCCATTTAAAGTAATGAAATACAATTAGAATTTTTAGTAGATTGATTTAAATTAAAGAGGAGAGCTGAATTAAAGAAATATACTGCATAAGAGGAAGAACTGTGGAAAAAACATAAAAGTGGCATGCTGTGATTTAAGTAAAGAATCCTGGCTTAACCCAAAGCAATTTCAGTGGTGGGAACTCAGGCAGCCTTCAAGCTGGTGACTGCCCTAGAGTAGGCTTGGAGCAAACCTGACTCGTCCATCAGTCAGCATCCATTTATTGAGCACCCCCACCAGGCAAGATACGTTTCCAGTTGTGGGCATAGGGCATTGGACAAGACACACTATTGACTCCCCAAATGCAGGAGGATCCAGAGAGCATGTAGGCAAAAACATCCCATAGTAAGGTAGCTCCGGATGCTGACACTTTCACTGGGGGTTGACCAGAGAGGGAATGACTTGGAGTAAGAGCTGAAGAGTGAGGGTGGGAGTCTTGTGTGGCCCCTGGCCAGGTTAGTACAAAAGCAGGCTCCCACTCCAGCAGTACCTGGAAAAATGCAGAGAGACAAGCTGGGATTTCTGGATCATTACCATGAGGAAAGGAATAAATGTGTGTTCTCTCTCGGTTGCTCCTCTTGACACCTGGGTAAATGGCTGTTTACACAGGCAGATCACCCAGCCGCTCCCTCCAAGGTAAACAGCTGCTTCCTGCCTTCCCTGCTGGCCCAGATTGGGGCCCTGACACAGAGTGTACCCAAGCAAAAGAGGAGGTATTCTCCATTCATGTTTTCATTCATTCATTCATTCAGGCAAGATTATTGAGTATCTCCTAAGCATTAAGAATGGAGTTAGGTCCTAGAAATACAGTGAGGAGCAAGACAGAGGTCACACACCCCGGACCTTTCTCTCCATCCTCTTAGAATCCAGGGTTGTCCAAGCTACAAGTTCCTTGAAGTCCCCAGGCCACCCCTCTCTCTCTCATGGTACAGATGCAGCTATCAAAATCTGAAAAGGAAAAGCAACTTGCCCAAGTTCCTGAGAAAGGTCATGGTAGATTTCAAGCAAGTCAGATCTAAAAATTCCTTTGCCAACTTCTTTGAAGGCCTCCTGCTCCTGAGGCTGTCAGTTCGGGATAGTAGTTGGGTTAACTCTTGGAGGTATTGTTCTCTATCACCAAACCACCATGGCTTATGAAAGAAGAAACTTCCTGTAAGTACAACGAAATGTAATCCCATCTAAGTCCCTAAATGATCATGTAGACTACTAGGACTGACTGACTTTGTCTTCTGTTTATTTACCTTATTCTCCAGAGGATATGCCCCAATTTCATTTCTCATGCTGAAATTAGTACAGATATAGTTAAGACAGACACCCATTATATTTAACTGGACTTTCCATTTTCATAATGCATTGTATTTTCAGTTGTTTCATTCATCTGTTAAATAAGCAAGTATCCACAAGCACCCACTGTGCACCCAACACTGTGGAAGGTGCTGGGATTTAATGGTAAGCTAAAGACAACCAATCTCTAACCTAGTCTCTGCTCTTCTATTCTTGTCAGGGAGAAAAGTATGTGCAAAAAAATTGTACATATAAATTTAAATTTATCAACATCATAGAAACTTGTGTTCGTTTAAGAAGCTTGTGTTTGTTACCAAGAAGCATGGTAAGAGAGCACTACACATGAGGGCATTGGACAAGACACACTATTGACTCCCCAAATGCAGGAGGATCCAGAGAGCATGTAGGCAAAAACATCCCATAGTAAGGTAGCTCCGGATGCTGACACTTTCACTGGGGGTTGACCAGAGAGGGAATGACTTGGAGTAAGAGCTGAAGAGTGAGGGTGGGAACCTTATTGGGGAAAATGAAATAGAAATAGAAAGCAACCATTAAGAGAAATACAATGAAATACAATGATCGCCAACCTTTCCCCAACCTTATTGGGGAAAATGTCTGTGAGTGAGCATAGGGAGTGATCTGGGAGAGCCTTCAGAGGGTGAAGCAGTTCTGTGAAAGAGACAGGGACAGAAAGAAGGAAGGAAAGATGGATACTTGACTTGGTTCATTTTCTATGCCTATATCAAAATACCTGAGGTTGGGAAACTTATAAAGAAAAGAGGGGGCCGGGGATATAGCTCAGTTGGTAGAATGCTTGCCTTGCAAGCACAATACCCTGGGTTCAATCCCCAGCACTGCAAAAAAAAAAAAAGAAAAGAGGTTTGGCTCATGATTGTAGAGGCCAAAGGATCTTCACAGAATGGTGCTAGATTCCTGGCAAGGGCTCCCTGGTTGTGTCACCACGTGTCAGGGAAGCAGAAAGAGCAACAGCCACAGAAGAAGCACAGATGTGAACAAGGAGGCAAAAGACTAGGGAGGGGCCAGGCTCACACTTTTTATGACAATCTTTCTCAGGAACTAAACCACTCCTACCAGATCTAAACCAATCCTACCAGCCTCTGAAAAGGCTACAAGTGCCCATTCAAAATGTTGAATGTTCTCAAGAACAGACCTGCCTTGGTATTCCCGCTGTGCTCAGCCAGGAGCTCGGAGCAGCCTTGGGAAGTATGGCCCCAGCAGACATTCAGAAGAGAGCAGCCAGGGGTGTCAGTTAATTAGACACTCCTCAGTACAAGACCTAAGTACATTTTCATGTCACAAGCTACAAAACACAGTCGTAACAGGATAGATGAGAGGGATTTGATCTGGTTTAGATGAATGGAGAGTCTCTGAGAAAATGATCTTTGTGTTGACTGCCTGAGAGTCCAAAGGCCCTGTGGCAGAAGCAGCCTAGGCAGCATGTCCTTTAAATTAAAAGAAGGTCAATGCAACTTGGTGGAGAGAATGTACAAGAGAATAGTATGAGGGACCAAGAAGTGAGTTTTACTAGGGAGCCCAACAAGGTCTTTAAGCACAGGAGTGTGTGTGTGTGTGTGTGTGTGTGTGTGTGTGTTGGGGATTATACTCAGGGTCTCACACATTCACTACTGAACTATACTCCCAGTCCCGAGGACATTGTTTCGAACACACATCTAAAACTTATCACATAGATATATGGTCGAGGGTGAAGCACCAGGTGTGTGCCTGGATTTGGGTGGTTTAATTGCAACAAGAGTTGTGGAAATGGACCATGGAAAGGCTCACTCCTTAACATCACAAATACGCTTTGTTAGGAAATATACCAAAAATGACCAACGAGTGGTCCCTTTACCAAATGTAACTTCAAGTTGTGTTTACTCTGGCTTAGGCAATAGTTGAAAAAAATTTTAAATTTGTTGTTCACTTTCAATCATTGGGCCATTCTACATAAAATCTAAATGACCAACTTCTCTTTTCCTAAAAAAAAAAAAAAAAAAACAGATCTAGCAACAGTCAGTCCACATTCCTACCTGAAAACAGTAGAAAAGAGTAGAACTCGATCTTTATGTGTGATATAAATAATATGATAGATATTATTTTATAATATGATAAAATAATATGGTATTATTGAAAGATGGAATGAATGAATGAAAAGTTGGGGCCCACTCGGTGGGCAAGGACTGTGACAAAGGAGCCATCTCAGCCTGAAAGAGGATGTAGTTTAAGTCTGAGTCCAGAGTGCACTGGTAAATGTTTAACAACCAAGTCTTTGGGGGGAGGAAAGAGTCCTGATTTGTAGTGTTTGCCAATTTTTGTGATGTTAACATTCCCGCCATAACTGATTTCAAGCTACCAACATGCTGTTGCTGAGCTTGGAGTTGGAAAGAGATGCATATAATCAGGTCTTGTGAGACAGTCCAAGCCAGAACCAGAACACCACTGCTATACATGAGAGGAGAATGACTAAATTACTGGAATCATGACCTTCTGGAACAATGCCTGAAGCACAGCAGGTGCTCAATAAGCGTTTGTTTAACAGGAATGGAATGGGTTGAAGCCCACAGATGGGAAGTCAGTGAGAAGCAGGAGAGGGGAGGAAAAGAGAGAAGGAATTGGGTTGACTCGGAAGTTAGGGACTCTGGCAATTCTTTGGACCACAGGACCTTTTAGATTTTTAGGTCTCACATGGAATAAATGGA
This sequence comes from Glaucomys volans, assembly GCA_020662805.1. Taxonomy (NCBI): domain Eukaryota; kingdom Metazoa; phylum Chordata; class Mammalia; order Rodentia; family Sciuridae; genus Glaucomys; species Glaucomys volans. The sequence continues at coordinate 434,552 of JAJEJO010002560.1, forward strand.
AAGGAAAAGTTAGATGGTCTTTATAAGTCTTTTTCTAACCTCAAGATGTAAATCGGTGATCTCCAACCATTATTAAAAAGTGTGATTATCTTTTCCGATTGTCTTTTTTTCACACAACCTATCACAAATAAAACTGATAAAAGGGGGTGTCCTTCTGTTGGGAGCCCTGCCACTGCCTTCCCTGGAGCCCCTGTAGTAGTCTGTTAGATCAGCGCCTCCTACTAAACTATATTTCTTTGTGTTCACACACCTGTGAAGTTCCTTCTAGAATCTGGGCTGGACCTATGGCCTGATTCAGTTAACAGAATGCACTGGACTGGAGTTCTACAGCCCTGAGTTATTGCACAAGAAGTTCATAGACCCTTCTAGAGAGACCACATAGACAGGCCCTGGGGAAAGACCAAGATGCTGAGACTACATGGAGTTAGAAAGTCTCAGACATCTGGTGTCCCAGCTGAGTGTGGCCCCTAGTCAACCTGACTGCTGGTGGAAAACATCCATCAGAGTAACCATTCTCAAGATCAGAACTGCTGGGTGCAGTGGTGCACACCTGTAATCCCAGCAGCTGAGGAGGCTGAGGCCGGAGGATCACACTTTCAAAGCTACCCTCAGCAACTTAGTGAGGCCCCAAGCAATTTTGTGAGACCCTGTCTCAAAATAAAAAATTTTAAAAAGGGATAGGGATGTAGCCCAGTGGTTAAGAGCCCCTGGGTTCAATCCCTGGTACAAAAAATAAAAAATTCAGGAGAAGTGCCCAATTCATATTGAAGAACTATGAACAAATAAACAACTGTTGTTTTACAGTTCAGATTTTGTTAAGGTTCAGATTATATCAAAGAAGTGAAATTACCTAAATAGTTGTCAATACAAAATCAATCTGTACAATGGAGAACTGTTTGGCTATTAAAAGAATTTGGCAAATCTATTTATTGACATGAAAAGATCAACAAGGTTTTCTCTCAGTAAGAACACAACATTCTTGATAGTAGAGTGAATTAGACATTATTACCCTCAGTCCACATATGATTACACGACCTGTGTAACTCTACATCCTGTACAACCAGACAAATGAGAAACTATGCTCCATGTATGTATGATGTGTCAGGATGCATTCTACTGTCATGTATAGCTAATTAGAACAAGTAAAAGTATGTATATTAAATAAAAGAACACAACATCCAGATTAGTCTGTAGAACCTAGTGCCTGGTTCTACTAGTTAATAAAAAGGAAAGATCAGTATGTGTGTTCATGCACACGTATATGTGACTGCAAATGGAGAACATTTTTGGAAAGATGCTTAAGAAACAAGTGACAGACTGGCAGACTTAGGGTAGCGGGGAAAGACTTGACTTTCAGTTTTTTCCTTCTGCATATATTATTACAATGTTCACAGGTATTACTTATTCAAGTCATAGAAATAACATTTCAGCAAAAGCAAAACAAAAAAAGTGAGACCTGCTAACGTAATGTGGAGGATTAGCTGCAACGCTATGGCAACACACTAATATTAAACTTCGTGAGTGAGACCTGTGACTGAATTCTGCTCGGAAATAGTATACAAGCATACAGGACAGAACTGAACACCCAGTTGGCTAATGCTTACTTGTGTCATCCGTTCTATCGGAAGGAAAGTTGTCTATGGGGAGGTGGAACAAATTTCAGGTTCCCTAGTGCCAGAGGTTGGGGTTTCAAAGAAGCAGTTATAGAATTAAAAGAAAAAAAAATAGTGGAAGTAATTTGGGAGGTCCCAGGAAGTACCTAAGCTAGAATGGGAAAGAGAGGAAAAAGGAAAGGACGTCAATGACAGGTGTGTCCATGAGTTACCACTGGAGCTCAGACTCAATGGGACCTCAGTGAGAGGTACGATGTGCTCTAGGATGATGTGAATTATCAGGACACTCCACCTGGTCTTGCTCCCAGGCTCCCTCACAGCCCTGTGGACCAGGTTGGATCTATGCATCACCCCAGAGTCATCCTGACCTTGCTTTCAAGTTGAACAACCCAGATATCAGCATGCATCTTCCCTCTTATAATGCCTACTTATTTACATGGCTTAAGAACATGCTTCAATCAGGCTTGATGGCACACGCCTGTAATCCCAGTGACTCAGGAGGCTGAGGCAGGAGGATCGTGAGTTTAGCAACTTAGCGAGATACTTAGCAACTCAGCGATCTTTTATTTATCTCTAAATAAAATATAAAAAAGGGATGGCGATATGGTTCAGTGGTTAAGAGCCCCTGGGTTCAATTGCTAGTACCAAAAAAAAAAAAAAAAAGAAAGAAAAGGAACATGCTTCAGGGTTATCCCATCCCTACAGGGAGGAATCTGAGGCATTTATCTTCTTTGCAGGTGCATCAGTTCTCCAGCATCTTCGGTCTGCCCATTTGCAGCTGAGATACAGAGAAAGTACTGGTGGTAGGAAGTTCCCAGTGTGTGGAAGAAGAGAGTGCCAAGGGATACGGGCATGACTCTACTAGCATCTCCTTACCTAGAGCACATAGCCCGTGGCAAAGGCTTGTGAGCTTATAAGCAGGGAAGGAGGGAGAGCCCGACAGGACAGTGCATTGCTTTCTGACAGCTTGATTGCTTAGGCTTACTGGATGTCTTCTTGGAGGCCATGGGAAACCAGCTCATACCTACACCATGCCACTGTGAGGAGGAAAGAATTTCCAAGGGAATTCAGCCTCTCTGCTCTTCTAGGTTGTAACTATGAAGGTGCCTAGTGGGTGACAAGGTTTGTTACACCTCACTGGCAATGGGAAAATCCTGGGACAGGAGGTGAGAAGTGCATTATGGTGGAGTGAGGAGAGGAAGTACCCAATAACCCAGGAGTCAGGAACTGCTGCCCCAGGAATGGCTCCAACCACAACACTGACAGGAGTTGTAGTAACCAGGCTTCCTGAAAGGACGTTGCATGCTGTCCTCCCAGCCACTCAGCTAAAGGTGAGGCCAGGGTGGATCTGGGGTGATGCATAAATTAAACTGATCCAGAAGGCAGTGAGGGAGCCTGGGTCAAGACCAGGTAGAGCATCCTAATAATTTGCATCATTCTAGAGTACATTGTACCACATTATGGTACTTCATTAATGATAAGTTTCATAAAAATTTTTAAAGATAGATTCTCAAGATTAGAGACATTATTTCAATGTCATTTCCCAACAATTATAAGGTTGGGAATATTAAACAATATTGAAAAACAATAGAAAAGAAAGAGGTAATTACTAAGACCCAATACTGGTTCTTTGGAAGTAGATCAGATTGTACCAATCTGTTTCCGTTTCAGATCAAGTTACTGCACTGGTGAATGTTGATCTAAGCAAGGCTTTCTGGCCATGTCACTGATGATGTTCTTGCGAATGATAGGCCAAAACATAGGGAGGATGACTACCCAGTAAAAAAGAGTTTTGTTGATGTTTTCAACCAACATCACTCATGTCTATGAAGATATGACATAGAGTTCTGGTTTCTGCCCCTTGTCACGTTCAATACTTTTTCTTTGATGATTTCAGAGAAGACATGCCAGCCATACTCACCAAATTTATGGATGACATAAATGGAGAAAGAATGGTTAGCAGAAAAGAAAAAGAAAGAAAGAATGGCTGGCAGAAAAGAAAAAGAAAGAAAGAATGGTTGGCAGAATTAGGATTCAACTTGTACTGACAAGCCAGCATGTCAGGTGCAACGAACTCAATATAATCCTTAAGAGTAACAGAATCTGTATTTAACATCAAAAAGTCAATTGTGTCAGTACAGAATTTGGGAGCTGGGTTGACAGAAATTGAGTCAGAAAACATGGGAGTTTTAATTAACCCAAAGCTCAATAGGATCTAACAACCAAACTGCTTATTTTTTAAAGCAATTTTAGACTGTAGTAATAAAAGTCTTCTTTTCAGATGAAGAGCAGCAATGATCCTAATAGATTCTGTGAGAGGCATACTATACCAGGGGCACTGTGTGTTCAGTTCTGGGTGAAAGAGTGAGCAATTAGATGCAGGAGGGATTTCAGATGCATGTCACACAAGGAATGGTTATCAGCACCAGGGACAAATGAGAACAAAATGATAATATTTTACAGGAATAATAGTGGCCTCTGTCTATTTGTCAAGCATTCAGGTGTAAAAGGGAGTAAACATATCCTTTTGCTCTGTCTTTTAGTCAGCTATCACACATTAATACTGTGTTGGCCTATAACAGCATCTGTTTATCTCGCATGCATCTGCAGGTGAGCTGGTGCTTGTGTGATCTAATAGAGACTGAGCTGGGCTTCACTCCAGCACATGGTTTCCATTCAGGTTTGCTCCATGTGATTCTTTTTCTTTGGGAACCAGGAGGTGCTCCCTAGGGATATTTTTCTCATAATAATGTGAGAAGCACTTAGAAAGTCTCTGCAGGTCTCACATCTGCCAACACTGCATTGCCCAAACCAAGTCATCTCCAAGTCAGGAGGCTGGGAAAGTAGACCTTGACCACCAAGAGGATGTGGGAAGGGAATTGCATATATTCTTATTACAAAGTTGTGGAACCAATATTTAAATCTATCCTACCCCAGAGTAATAGGTTAAAACTAGGTCTGAAGTTGTTGAAAGATAGATTTTGGTGTAATGTAATTAAAAACCAAATGATCATTGGAACTCTCCAAGGATGGACACAAACTAGTGAAATCCTTGTCCCAGAAGGGTAAGTTAGAGTTCAGTGGCTCATTTCCCAAGAGCACCAGAGATGGAATTCCACTATCATTCGGAAAGTGAGATACTGAGCTGGGCAGTGTCTTTCACTTCTAACATCCCACAGTTCCATGATCCTATCCAACACTCTTCTCTCCTGACTCTGGAAGGCTCCCAGTTTCTGTGCCACCTACACCCTAAGTATGTATTACCGCTTATTCATGTCCCTGAGAGTTCCCATGAATACTTATTGTCTTCTTAATTACTTTGGAAGCATCTCAATGGCAGAGGCTGGGTCTTAAGCTTCTCTTGCTTCACTTACAGCCACTGGCTCAGGCATCAAGTCCTTAGCATGGTATCAAACCATCACCCAACCATCTAGCCCCAAACCATCTTTTCAGATTCATCTTCTACAATCCCCATTCTGTTGCCCAGTGAAATGGAGCAACTTCTCTCTATACATACTCTTCTTGTCAGGGCTTTCTTCACTAATATACTGTTCTCCTTACCTTCACAGGTCTGGACTCTATCCATCCCACCCAGTGCAAACCAAATGTTACCTTCTCCAAGATGTTTCTACTGATATCCCACCCAGAAAGTAGTCTTTCTTTCTCTTCTGAATAGTCTTAACACTTGTAGTTCTCAGAATTTTCGTGTCATAGAAAAATACCTTGGGAATATTTTAAACATTCACACCAAGGTCCCATTCCAACATAGTCTCATGTTATTGGTCTGATAACAGAAATTCCAAGTAACAGTAGTTGGAAGACATTTGGTTAACTCCCATAGCAAGGTATATGAAAGTAAGTGATTCCAGGATTAGTGCTAGAATTTAATGATATCACCAAGAACCTAGGTTCTTTCTGTCTTCCTGATCTGCCGTTCTCAATCTAGTAGCAATATTCTTCCTCATGGTTGAAAGATGGCTGCTATGGATCCAAGTCGCCCACCCCTACACCCGCATACCATGCAGGAACAAAGCAGGCATGGGAGACATATACTTGATGCTATTTCTTTACATCTGACTCATTAGAACTAGGTCACATGACCCTCCCTGACCTATCCCTGGCAAAGGGGAATGGATTTGCAAGAGTGCTTAAGGCCAAGCATGAGCCACTGTTGGGGCTAGACAGTCCTGAACAAAATTCAGGCTCTGAATTATAAGCAGGAAAGAAGAAATGGTCACACCTTTCCTAATACAGTGAACAAAAAAGCAGCTTAAGAACACAGATGCCCCTCTGGGACAATAAACTTGCCGAGGGTAGGGACATGTCTGACATATGGAAGCTTTACGAATATTCAGAGATGCTCCATGATCTTTGATGAATCACTAAAGCCTTCCTCTTCATGACATTGTCTAGAATGCTGGGAATTTTTTCAACTTTTTTAGTGCATTATTGTTTTATATAATTATGGGATTCATTTTTACATATTCATAAGTTCATCTGAATAATTTGCTCCATTTCAATCTCAAGTACTTCCTCCTTTCCTCCTTTCCATCTTCCCTGATCCCCTTCCTCTACTCTGTTGTTCTTCTTTCTGCTTATTAATGTTTTAATTGGTGCATTATTGTTATACATAAAAGTGGAATTCATGGTGATATAGTCCTACATGCACATAGCAGAATCTGGTCATTTTTCTTCTTCCTTTCTCTACTCCACTGTTGTCCCTTCTCTTTTCATGAGATCCCCATTTAAAAAAAATTAATTATTTCACTCTACCTTTTGCATATGAAGGAAATATTTGACCCTGACTTCCAGAGTCTGGCTTATTTCATTTAGCATGATGTTCTCCAGTTCCATCCATTTACCAGCAAATGACATAATTTTATTCGTCTTTATGGTTGAGTCAAACTCCATTGTGTATATATACCACACTTTCTTTTCAAATTCATTCTCTTTAGTTATACATGACCATAAAGTCTATTTTGATATATTTATACAAATGTGGAGTACATCTTAACCTAATTAGGATGCCAGTCTTGTGGATGTGCATGATGATGAGATTCACTGAATAACACATCTTTTTTTATCCATTCATCTATTAAAGGGCACTAGGCTGATCCCCTAAATTTTCTCATGTGAACTGTGCTGCTGTGAACATTGGTGTGTATCACTAGTATGCTGATTTTAGTTCTTTTGGATAAATACCAACAAGTGGGATAGCTGGTCCATGGTGGGGCCATGGAATGCTGGTTTTTATCCATTGTAATGCATGCAGTTCCTATGTCCCACTTATTTGGTCTTTTGAGGATGTTCGTTTCCCTACGATCTCTAAATACAAGAGCAGTTTTTCTGAAGATTGCAGAGTCCTAATAGGTATAGAATTCATCTAAATAGACACTAATGATTTAGGTTCCTAGAAAAATGAGTAGCTAGAAGGGAGCCAGATTAAGCACAGCTCGTGTGGAGGATTTTGTTTTTCATGTAATCACCTGCTCTGAAATAGGATGGGGTATGAAGGTGTGAGGCATCTAGTGTCCAATTCTGGTTCCAAAATTTCAGTGCCTGTGTGATCTTCAGAAAATAATTTAACTTCTCTGAACCTTGGAACCTTTGTTTCCTCATGTGTAAAACCTGAACTCTTTCCCAGGGATGTGGTGTGGACTGACACATTTAATAATAATGACAATAATCATAGTTGCCACTTTGTAGAAGTCCATTCTGGGGCAAGCCCAATTCTTGGTATTTTATATACTTTCTAGTATTTTTAATCTTCACAAAAAATTGCAATGAGAGAAAAATTTGCATGGATCTTGGGACTCAGGGCAGTAAAGGGACTTGCCCAAGTCACATAGCCCATAGGTGGGCTTTTGAACTCATGTGTTTGGCTTCAAAGCCTTTCTGGAGCATTAGCAATTGCTCAGTGCTTCTTGATTTCTTTTGTCATTTTCTGCAGTTATTTGATGTTGTTCCAAAATCCCTGAAATGTTTCCTGTAGGCACTCCTTATCTTAATTATGTAAAGTATCATTCTTTTCTTACTTTTGCCTGTTCAGTCTCCAGGTCAATTTTTAAGTCTTTTTCAAATGCCCATACATTTAAAGAAAAAAAAAATCCTTCTCAATATACAATTTTTTTTTTGACTCTTGCTTTGGGGAAACAGAAGAGGGAGGAGGGAGAATGAAAGACTGATGAACTCAAATGGCCTTTTTAGCTTTTATTCTCTGCTTTCACTTGAGAATGCTGTGTCACCAGTGAATCCCCTCCTCGTCCTCTCCCCTTTCCTGGAAAATACCGGCCTTGTTTCACTTCCCTTTTAAAATATCCACGTATCTTTTTGCCCTCCATCCCTTTGGCTGTATTGCTCTGGGTCTCACTAATGACACAATATCCTTTTCATAATAAGGTACCCAAAATGGCACAGTAGACTTTTGTACCCAGCCAGAATCACTGCATTCATTGCTGATACCATGCTCTGTCTATTGGATACCCTCATTTTCTCTTTTCAGGAAAGACTGGTGTCAGTTTTCATTCTGCCTCTTATGAACCAGGATCTTATTTTCCCTAAGTCTTGTGGCTGCTGTTTTACACCTCTGCCAGTTTCCATTTCTGCAGGACATCAATTGACCAGGATGCCCCTAGCCAGAACTGTGACTTGCTCTGAAAGAGGTTAAGCCTGTTCTGCAAACATTTCTGAAAACCTGTTGGATTCCTGCCCACTTTCTTTCCCATCAGTGGAGTCCAGTGAGTATATCACTATCTTTCTTCAGGGACTGCATAGTCTCACCTGCCCATCATAAAGAAGCCATTCTTGCTGCTAGGGTTGGTAGATTTACACTGAACGTGGTTTAGCCTGAATCTGTAATGGCCACAGAACATGCTCTAGAAATTTTAAAAGAATAATATAATAAAACCCTGATGTGGCTCTTTTTCCCTCTTGACATATAAGCACAGCAAGGAAATTTGAGGAAAGAACCTGACAATCGGTTAACTGTAGATTAATTGTGTATATAAGATCTATCGTTGATTGAGCCCATAAAAAATGCCAATCTCTCTGCAGAACATGTTCTATACCTCATATCATTTAATCTGAATAACAAGCCTCCAAGGAATGCATGATCATCCCAGATTTACAGAGAACACTTAGGCTAAGAAATTAAGCAATATACATAATCCCATGCAGCTAGTAAGCGTCAGAGGGGATTTGAACCCAAACCTTGGCGGACTCCCAAGTCCATGAGCTTAGCTCCTGTTAGCCAGCTCCACTTGCTTTTTGTTCTAGGCACCACCTCTCTGATGTTTCCGTATTTGCCTTCTGGTTAATATTTACTCCTCCTCCCTAGTACACCATGTCAAGGGTGTGGCGTGAGTCTTTCGCTTCCTGAATATTCGTTACTCAGTTTAAAACAGTTTTTCTCCCTTCCAAGGGGACATTAAAAGTGACAGCCCTGAGCTCATGAAGAACCAAGAGCTGATTCTAGTGTGCAATCTGCCAGGAGGTAGCAGCTGGTCTTTCCTTATACATTGTAAGATGGCAAAATCACCCAAACAAGATCTCACCTTCAGACCATCCCAGAGGTTTTATAGGAAACCCTCAAGTCCCCAGGAAAGGTCACTGGGGAAAATGGATGAAGGGAATGCCCAGATTCACAGGATTATTGCCATGGGGTGGGGGACTTAGGGGCCTTTTTCTTTTCTTTTCTTTTTCTTTTTCTTTTTTTTTCCTTTTTATTTTCTAAGACTGTGTGGTAGAGATAAGGTGGGTGTGGTCATCCCCGAGTTTGTGGGATGACCTTGGGCAGCATTCTGGGGTCGTAGCCCCCTTCAGCTTCCTCACTGGTGGAATGAAGAGAGCACTCAGCCATTCTTGGAGTATTTTGTGTGTTTATGAGATTTTGTATATAAATTATTCACCAGGTACCTGGCTTTTTATAGGAACTCCCCAAACCAAAGCAATTCTTCTCCTTAGAGACTTAGCCTGACTGACACCAAAACCTCACATGCCCTGATTCTAAGCCACCGAGTGACAGTGGACTTGTTAGTTCTGTCACCGATTCCAGGTTCCTAACATGGGAGATAGAACTCGTCCTTCACTCTGTCTTTTACCTGTTTTGGTAAGAATAACTGAGAAGTTGATGCAGCATTTTGAAAATCGGAAATACTATTAGTTGATTCTTTGTTTTCATAGTAAAAAGAGAGGAGGAAAAAAGGAAGAGAGGAAAAAGAGAAATGAATCCAGAAGAAATGTTTCCAAATTTGCAAAGTGAACAAGATTAGTGTCTGGTGCTCTTTGATGTGCTTTTCTCTCTCTTAAAACAGGATGGGAGAGGGTGTTGTGTCCCCCGACCCAGTCAAGAGAGAGAAAAAGAGAGAACGTTCCTCCCCTATTTACTCAAATTATGCCACAATCAGCTTATCAGTGGTATCAGTAACCTCACTGCCTCAATCTTCCCATCTTTTTAAGTGTGTTGAGTGACAACTACCCCGTGAACATGACCAGGTGGACAAGACAGTGGGTAAGCATGAGGTGGGATTCATTTTGAGGTGGAGAAATTTCCCGCTGGAGGAGAAGGACCACCAGGTCAGAAGGCAGCAAATCTGAGCTTGAAGCTGGGTTTCCAACTTGGGCAGGTCATGTCACCTCTCAGCACTGCAGACTTCTTACTTTGCAATGAGAAAAGTGGGTCTGGGCAAGCCATATCTCAGAGTTGGGGCTGTGGTGAGATCCTTCGTGTGAAGGCATCTTACACAAGCATGCACACAGAGCATGTCATTACTGTCATCCTCTAAAGTCTGGTCAGTCCCAGGTTATTACTGACTTTTTTTTTTTTTTTTTTGGTACCAGGGATTATACCCAGAGCACTTAACCACTGAGCCATATCCTCAGCCCTTTGTCTTTTTTATTTTGAGACAGGGTCTTGCTAAGTTGCTTAGGGCCTTGCTAAATTGCTGAGGTTGGCTTTGAACTCATGATCCTCCTGCCTCAGCCTCCAGAGCTACTGGGATTACAGGCATGTGCCACTGAGCCTGGCTATCACTGAGCCTTTTATTGTTGGTCTTTCTTACGCAGGAAAAGCTTGGACATGTAAATTCTCTGGCCATATGCATTTTTAGGAGCTTCTGCGGTCTCCTTGAAGTTGTACCTTTCTCCAGCCTCTTATCAACACCAAAAAGGTGAGTGTAGAACAAAGCAAGTGTGGGCCTTGAGTGGAGAATGTGGGTCTCTCCTGGAAGAAGCCGCCAGAACTCAGCACCCACCGTGGGAGTATAGGTCCAAGGCAGCCAGATCTGGTTTTTCAAGGAATGTCATTGATCTTCATTTTCTTAAATTATAGAATCTGCTATTTAAAAATATAGGTTCAAAAATAATTATTAACACTGTTTAGGACAAATTCTATTGTCCTTTTCAAAGGGCTGTAGCCATAATCTGTCCCATTTGCCGTGTTGCAGATGGGAGCTGAAGTCCAGAGAGCAGAGGAAGGTTGCCTGGCTGATCAGTCACTGAAGCACAGAGCTGGGGCCATCTAGCTCGAATACAGCATTCATCATCTTTGCTGGCTGGTCAGGTCTAATTTCCTAAGCAGAGCATGTTCCACCACACTGGGCTTCCTTTTCTACCAAGGATATGGAAGAAGCAAGACACAAAAGAAAAGGGAGAAGGGAGCCAGTGAAGGGAAAAGGAGAAGAGAGAGAAAGATCATCCCCAATTGGCTCCACCTATCGAGTCCCCAGCATGCCTCTCTGAGGAACACAGGTAGTTACCCTTTCCCTGCCGGCTCCAGCATCCCAGTAATGGTAACACACCCTGGATTTGACAGTTGACCCCATGCATGGAGCAGAATGTGTGCAGCCCCTCATCTTCAAAACTCCAACTTCAGGTGCTATATCGTTAGTCTTGGGGACACAGGCTCAGGTTTTGCAAAGAGAGTTAGAGGAGTGGCTTCTTATAGGCTGGCAGGTTGACTTCATTCCAGTATCCCTGCTACTGCTCCAAGTGAAGGGAAAGTAGATTGTAAAGTACTTTGGTTATTATCAAAGGCATTGTTGGGGGGAAAAAAACCCAGCAAACATCTCACCTGATTGTACCAGGTTTGTGATAGGAAGTTGGGGGTGGGTGGGTCTGTGATGTCCCTAATGACCCTCATGTCTGGACCCATACTTGGTCCACCTGTTTTCTCTGGGTGAGTCAGGGACACAACTTTCTTCATTTCCTTCATCACTTGCCCACTCCCTGGTACAGAGGCCCAGGTAGAAAACAGCATCTTGAAGTTCAGGCTTTGGTGGCTGGTATCAGCAGGAGTCAGGGTTTGGAGAGAGCTGTGTGGTTTCATCTCCTTGAACCTTGCTGTCTTTGGCTCCAAAATGGGGAAAATAACACATACTACTCAGCCTCAATGAGAAAATTAAAACCAAAACCAAACAAAGTACTTACCCCAAGACATGGCTTGTGAGAAGTAGTCACCAAAAGATGGCCCGAGCTGGGAAAGAGGTGTCTGTAGAGCTCCCAGACTCAGATTTAAGCCAGAAAGGCATGCAAGATGGTCTGGGCTCTGGTGTCAGGCTACCTAGGTTCGAAAATCCTAAGTCTGCCACTTCAGCAAGTTACTTAAGATGTAGGATAGAGATTATAATAGTACTGCTGTGAACATTGACAGAGATAACTCTAGTAATTTGCCATGCCTGGTTGTTAAATATCTTATACAGGTAGGAATTATGGAACACTGGCTGATAGTTGCTCAGCCCTTGTCCTTATGGATCTGTACAATGAATCAAAATGAAGTCTGTAAAAAATATATATATATTATATGTATATATAATATATATATATATGAAGAAAGAAAGACAGAATAGATGCCTGTGAGATTTTTCATAGTGAATAGATGTGCCAGTGCCCGCTCAGATCGTCTCCGACTTCAGCATGCTAAGTAGTGACCCAGTTAGGCCACTAACATAGGAGTTGTATTGACCCAACTTCCCGTTGCCGGAGACTCTGCATCTCACCTCTCTGATATCCAGAACCTGCTGGAGTGGAAATTCCAGTGAATTAGCACTTTCTCAGGAGCATCTCTCAACCAGCAATGGATGGGAGTTGCTGCAAAAATGCCCCAGCTCCCTCGGACCTCAATATGCTAACTCTGGGGTACAAGTTCTTTAGTGGTTCCTAAGGTTCCCCAGCAGGCTTGAGCCCCTGTTGCCTGCTGGCTTGATGACATGTCATTTACCAGCTGTCTTTCTGCCTTGTCCCCATCCTCATTCTCCTTCTGGTGTTTATGGGGATCCTCTTCAAATGAGACACTTGCACTTGAATCTTTGTCTTAGGGTTAGCTTTAGGGGAAATTGAATTATGACAGATACACACTGAAGTGCCAAGCTGAATATCCCAAGTGCAGTGGTACTTGGTCAGGCTGCAAGTGTTAGGAATCCAAGGTCAGGAGCAAGAGAGAGGCCCTTTGTCCTGGTTTCCCTTGGTGGGAAGCTGTTGTCCACCAGCGTCCTTGATACCTGTGCTCCACTAATCTACCCTGAGCCCTTGTTTGAGAGCAGGCTTCTCTGGCAATGTCCCTGGAGGCAGCAAGCAGTGACTGAGCTGATGCAAGAGGCTGGAATTGTGTCTCTAGGCAATGACCAGGGGCCAACTGTGGGCCTCTCAATTTATATACAACATCTATCGAACTAGAGGAAGCGCACTCCATCCGGGCAAATGGGAGTTTTCCTTTTTAATAGGAGGTAAAATGTAAAAACTCACTTAACTCTCTGGGCCCTTTATCTGTGACAATCATAATGAGAATGAGAATAGTAGGTCCAACTGAGAGAAGTTCATCTCATGATAATGAGGGAGGCTAAAACACACTGTCTTTAAATGAATAAAAAAGTAAAACTTAAAAGTGCAACTTCTCAACTGGGTAATAAGTCAAGATTTTTTATGAAAGAGATACAAATGCAGAAGGAGAAGACAGAGAAAGAAGAGGTGGGGGAAGAGAGAGAGAGAGAGAGAGAGAAGACACTAGGTTCAACTTCAACATTCAAGTGTTCACTAGAGAAAATTAATACATTATAGTGACAAATCAACCTTCTCCAAAACATTATCCCCCCAAAAGAAGGTGATCCTTGAGGTGATGTTTTTCTTCCATGCTGACAGGTACTTTGAAAACACAGCAGCAGACCCAGGTATGGGCGCTCAGGCCTCCAAAAGAGAACAGAGATGAAAGAACAGACTTTTCTTCAAAGAAATCAGATTTTTGCAATAAATTCTGAGCCTGGACAGGTTAGTGGAAGACAAAGAACACTCAGACTCCCTTCTCTCAGCTCTTCCAAAACCAACAGAGTCCTTTCCAACCACTCACAGGTGTTTTTCCTCCCAAAACAAACACAGAAACAAATATTTACAGAGTTAGGAAAATTCAACAAAAGTCACCTGGGCACAAGGTTCCCTTACCTCCATCCAACATCTCTGGCCTGGGATTATTAAATAGAATGTCACACCTAGTTTCCATTGTGGGACAAGAAAATCCACGCCAGAGAGAATTAGTTCCCAGATGTATTCACGAGGATAAAGGCCACATCTTTTCAAGAAAGTGTTTCTGGCTATAAGGAAGAATAGACTATAGATAAAGGAAACACCAGTGACTTTTTCACAGCAATGCCCTCCAAGAGCGCATGACACACCTACAAATCAGTGCAATGTGTTCACAGTGTGGCACTGGCTGCCATGTTGCCCACCTTGAATTTATTCATTGGTGGGAAAAGTTCTTACTGGCTTTCCCCAAATGTCCTGCATGTGAGCCAGTCTCGAAATTAGGTAGGCAGCTGATTTCATCCTTTTGCTTCTTCCATGGATCTAGAGAACCAGGTAAGAGCAGAAAGTGAATGTGGTTATGGAAAAAAAGAAAGAGGAAAGGAAGGAAGGAGGCAGGGGGAAGAAAATGGAAAGAAAGGAAGCAAGGGAGGAATGGGGAGAAGGCGGAAGGAAGGAGTAAGTGGGAAGGAAGGGAAAGAAAAGAGGAGGGAGAGGAGGAAAGAAAAAAGGAGGGAGAGAGAGACACAGAGAGAGAGAGAGAGAGAGAGAGAGAGAGAGAGAGAGAGAGACCTGCTGTTGTCAAACTCTGGCTGGTTTACACTGAGGAGCCAGATAGCCTCTCAGTGAAAAGCTGAGATTAAGCTCACAACATAATTTCCATTATGTTAATGTTGCTTTAAAATATATTGCACAGAGTGCTGCAACAATCAAATTATCAATTATAATGTCTACTCAGAGTAGAAAAGTGTTACAAACAGAGGGCTGATTACTGCTTCAGTACATCCAATCTGCATACTCATTGTTCAGTACAGGGAAAACAAATTATCTTGTGTTGGCCCCAGTTCAAATTTAATTAAATGAGTGCAAAGCAATTATAATAAAGTACAATAGTGTAGTAATGAAAGGAAAATAACTCATTAACCTATTAATCTTTATTTATGTTCCTCTCAAATAACTATGTAATTTCTTTATCACCGCATCCCATAAGAAAAAGTAGGGTCTCCCTGCTAGTGGCCTGGTTTAAAAGGTTCTATTTGGTTAAGATGCCTTCACGGTCACCATTATATCAACTTCCCTTAGCTTGGGGCCACCCCCGGTCTCCAGTCATGCTCTCTACTTAAACATGGTCTGGATTTAGCACTGCTCTCTCACACATCTCTGACACTTGTCATGTGGGCAAGGTAAATCTCTGGAAGCTGAGATGGGCAGAGGCTTCCTTCCACATCTGTTGCACGAAACAAGAGAGAGAGAGGAGAAAATCGCTTCTGGTTTAGAGAAAGCCCAGGCTTTAAAGTCTCAAGAGGTACCGACAACAGCTAACACTTGGCGATGCTTTCCAATGGACAAAGTTGTTCACGTTACGATCTGATGACTGGCAGGCACACTCTGAGGTCGCCTGTTGTGCAGATGAGGAAGTGAAGTTTTGGGGGGAAAAAAGTGTTTTGCCTACGCCTTGCCATTTACAAGTAGCAGATCAAGGATTCTAATTCGGATCTATACCACCTAAATCCTCTTTTCATTCCTCTAGAGACTCTCTACTCAAAGTGTGGGTCACCACTGATTGACAACTCTTGGAAGCTCCTTAGAATCTTGGGGCCCAACGCAGACCTGCAGAATCAGAATGCGCATTTGATGAGACCCTCTGGTGATTCTTATGCATGGTGAAGATTGAAAAGTGCTGATGCCTGCTGGATGCCACGCTGCCTCTCCTGGAGATCACAGAGCTCAGACCAGGCCCCAGGGGTGATGACTCTCTCCAGAGCCCTCGTACCAAACAAGAGCTCAACATTTCCTTGCAACTCACAGCACCTTGAAGTGACCTTGGAATAACCTGGAGTCATTGGACTTGATCCTTGCTACCATTTGCATATCATTTGAGGTCAGGACCTAAGGTGGAAGTATCTTTTCTTTTTCTAGCCCTGTACCTAGTCCCCAAGCCTTCACATCATCCTAGGAGGAGAATTTGGAAAAGAGGGAAGAAGGAGGCATGAGAACCTGATAGATGAATGGAGGAAGGAAACAGGTATTTGTGAAGTTTCTACTTAGTTCCTAGAGATCTTCCATGTATTCATTTAATCTTCATGACAAACACCCTTTTAAGATGAAGTCATTGACCAAAGTTTAAGAGTTATGTCCAATATTGCCTGCACAGATGGTAAGTAAGAGAGTTGAGCTTTGCTTGCTTCAGTGTTTACATATCCGCCATACTGCATTCTCTAAAAAGAAGGGACAGAGAGAAAGAGAAATGAAGTCAGGCAGGCAGGCAAGATGAGGTCAAGAGGTGGTGGCAATCATTAATGCTGTTCATCCTCCATTTCTTATTCTTTGAGACACCTTGAAAATTATACTTCCTGTCCCCCTTTGGAGTAGGAGGGGACCCTGTGCATAACTTTGGTCAATGACTTGCCAGCAGAAGGTTCATGTTTTGTTTTCAGATCAAATACCCAGTTGCCTGTGGACAGTCTACAGAACTCTCTTCTCTCTGCTGTGGTGCTTGGCAATATTCAAGATGGCGGCTGAGCCATCAACCTGTGTCCCAGAGTGGGCTGACCAGAGATCCCATGTCAACCTATGGTGAACACATGATGTGAGTGAGAAAAAACAAATCTTTACTTTTTTGCAACACTCAAATTTGAGGTTGTTACTATAGTATAACGGAGCCTATCCTGACTCTACAGATGCTAATTTGGAAAAAGATGAAGGAAAGGAAGATATTTAACACTTGTACATGTATCTTTTTTTTCCACTTGAGACTAACAGCATTTCTATGAGAGAGCAATTATTCAACATTATGGACTGAATATTTACTATTTATTTTACAGTCAATTTAACAAAGACCCAGAAGTTTAAGCGTCTGCCTGGCCAACTTTGCAAATTTTTTAAGTGTCAGGGCCAGGTTTGGAATGCAGATCTCCTGAGGACTAATCTTTCCTCCACACAGAACACTTCCTCCATGATGAGACTAGAGCCCTGTTCTCCTGTCCAACACAAGCCTCAGGCTGGTGTATCTATGTCTGGGCTAGTGCTTCCTGTCCCTCACCACCCAGGAGGAGTCCAAGTTATTGGGCAACTATCAGGTCAAAGGAAAACAGGTCCATGGAGTTGCCAAGAGAAGATGACTACATTCGATTTATGCTGGGGGCAGAAAACACTGGACAAAGTCCAGAATGGTATCCCTCTTTGTGGCCAACTTCAAAGAGCCCTCCTGCCCTGTTTTAGTTTGTCACCCTTTTGATTATTTTGGGTTGTTTGCAGAATAGAAAGGCAAAAATCAGTGATTAAGAGATTGACCTTTGTATTTAGCCTCAAAAATATTGAGTGTTGGGCTGCCTGTGCAGCTCAGTGGCAGAACACTTGCCTGTCATATGCGAGGCACTGAGTGCCATCCTGAACTTTGCAAAGAGAAAATAGTGGGTAATAAACACATACAGAAAGATCTCTTAAATAATCTCTATTTAACCAATTCACCAGATATAACCAAGTCGCTCCCTTCTCCCTATAAGGCACAAGTCTAATAACCCCAACTGATGGAAGGCTCCTGGCAAGTAGGCTACTTTCCAACATGTCCTTGGTCTGGTTCTCTTACTAAGAATCCATCATATTATTCACAAACTCATTTATTCCAGTTGTATTTGTTTGTGTAATCACATACATTCCTGTAATGTGAGTGAGAAAGGAAACAGGTATTTCTGTGAAAACTAGATAGAAAACTTCAGAAAGATTTGATGAAGACAAGCCACTAGAAAGAATACTGGCAAGTTGGGCTTGGTGGTGCATGCTGTAATCCCAGTGGCTCGGGAGGCTGAGGCAGCAGAATCACAAATTCAAAGTCAGCCTCAGTAATTTAGTAAGGCCCTAAGCAACTTAGCAAGACCCTGTCTCAAAATAAAAAATAAAAAGGGCTAGAGATGTAGCTCAGTGATTAAGCACCTCTGGGTTCAATACCGAGGACTCCAAAAAAAAAGAAAAAGAAAAAGAAAAAAGAAAAAAAAAAGGCAAATCTATAAAAAATTAAGGAAAATTGTGAAGACACTGAAGTTTCTAGAAAAAGCATTGTGAGTGTGGTTTATGCAAGGAAGATAATTTAGAAGTATTCACATTAATGTAAACTAATTTTTTTTTTCTTTAAAAAGCCTAAACCTAACCAGGTGCAGTGGCGCACAGTTGTAATCCCAGCAGCTCAGGAGGCTGAGGCAGGAGGATCTCAAGTTCAAAACCAGCCTCAGCAAAAGTGAGGCCCTAAGCAACTCAATGAGACCCTGTCTTTAAGTAAAATACAAAATTCGGGCTGGGGATGTGGGTCCGGGAGGGTATCCTGGGGTTCAAACCCCAGCCCCCAGCCCCCCAAAAGCCTAAACCTTCATCAAATGATTGGCCAAATGACATATATGTTTTGTGTTAACATAAAATAAAAATTTAATGTATCATTTTTAATAATTATTTCACCACTACCTATTTATTTCAGTTGCTTCTGATAAAAGGACTTTCATGTAACTGCTTCCATGTTTTTCATTCACCCATATCTCCTTCATCTCATGAACATATTGCACTATCTTTAAGTGCAAGATCTTTTGCATATTCTTTGTTTTATGGTTTATTCAATAATATTTCTTGAACAACTACTATGTACAAGAATTGGGCTGCATGCTGGGGATAGATCAATGAGCCTGCAGTGGAGAAAACAGACGTCAAATAAATCACGGAATCCTCATTTTGTCATAATTGTGATGTTCATTATGAAGAAGATCAGGATCCAACCTTTCTTCATATAACTCATCTCTAGGATGGATTTCCCTCTTCTTGATGATAAGTTTGAATAAATGGCCCAACAGCTTCCTTCCTAGGATCTAATTTTCATGCTGTTTTTTGGGGCTGAATATCACCATCATCCTTTCCAGTCTCTGACTATAATTCCCTAGTGGCTAAAGCACTTCAGATTTGAAGAAAGTTCCTCTAGCTACCCATTTTCCTCCCTGACCTTCTATGTGCTCCAGGGACAATCCTTTTACCTTCCTCCAATTCTATGCTATTCCCCAAAATTCTGATTTTTGTGAACTTGATCAACTGGTCCTGTGATTGGTACACTTGATTCCAAGTGTACCAGGCAGGAAGAGAGGAAGGCTGTGGGATTTGTTCCTTACCTTCACACCTGCAGAGTCACCAAGTACTGGTGGCATCTCTCCCTAGAAAACCACAGCCCTTGTCAGGCAGCTTTGTCTCTCCGATTCCTCTCTAGGTCAGAGATCAACAAATCAGGTCCAAACTGGAGGAAGCAGAATCTACAAAGGCATCCACTCTCAGGGTTGTGCAAGTACAACTCCCTTGAGTTTTGTACCCTAAGCACCTCACTTACCTTATTCTTGTCCTGGTTTGATGCAAATTTCTTTTGTGAAGGGCTGGATAATAAATGTTTTAAGTTTTGTAGGCCACACAATCTCTGATGCAACTATTCAACTCTGCCTTTGGAATGTGTATGGCTGTGTTTCAATAAAACTTTATTTTTATAAACAAGTAGCAAAGCAGATTTGGACCACAAACCTCAGTTTGCCAACTCTAGCTCTAAGTGAGACAGTTGCTAACTCTGGAGGACAACACCATCCCTTTTGATTTCCTTTAGTTCTGTATGCATCTTTGCAAAAAATCCCTTTGCTAAACTCTGCTCAAATTATCTAAATTGAGTGTGCCATCTGTTTCTTGCTAGGACCTTAATTGATGTACTTGGCTTTGCATTTCTCCAACACAGGCTTTAATTGCAAAGTAAAAACAATAAAAAAATCAACAAAAATGGAGACTGTGACCAGTTACTATGTGAGAGGGACACAGTGCCTTACGTGTATTCATCCATCCCCAATATGACAGAATATTTCACGAGTTGTAATACACTCTAAAAGTTGACCAGAGCTAAAATAAATAAACCTTTTTTTCCTGCAGCCTGGAGTCTCAATCCTGCTGCCCTACTTGTCCACTTCTAATGGAATGGAGGTCTATTCTAATTAAACAAGAAAACACATCTTTTCACAAGGGGAGAACGGAGGGCATTGTACTCGGTGCCTCAGAGAAAGCATGCTTTAATAAGAATCCTTTTATAATCCCGGCTTTTATTTGTAGCTTCCCAAAGCTTTTGCTGGTAATAAAAGGATTGTAAAGTTGACAAATATAAGCAGGGACAAAGAAGTTTGGAGAGATAATGCCTTGGTGAGTGGGCAAGTATCTGAAAGTGTATTGATCCCACAACACATAGAAGATGATCACAAAAAGCCCAAGCGACCATCAATCAGGGTGATATTTCTATTACAAAGTAAAAACCCCTCCAGATAGCACGGTGTAGTCCTCATATCATGCAGAGTTATGTTCTGTGTTGAGAAAAGTTATACAGGTCAAAATGTCTCTGAAGATCTGGATTCAAATCATAGCACTTCTCTTAACCTACTGCATTATTACACCTAATTAGTAAAGGAGCTGCCTCTATGACTATCAGAAGAGCAGCAGCCACTGCTCCATTTGATGATAGCTTCCAATTCTCATGAGTCTTATAGCTCATTTTGGACAACACAATGAAGTAGAATTGAGGGTGTGCACTTTCACTCTCTCAGAATCCTTCCACTGTGCAGAAAAGCCTGGGCTAGCCTGCTGGAGAATGAGCAACACTCTGGAGGAGAGCTAAGGTAGCCAGCCAACAGCCAGTAGCCCTCAGAAGCATTGCTGCTTAGCTGATCCACAATACCCTGTATTTTCACCTACACACAGTGGAGACCAGAAGAACATTCTAATGAGCCCAGATTAAATTGCTGACTCACAGATACTGAGCCAAATACACAGTTGTTTTAAACTGCTCTGTGTTGAGGTGATATAGTACTTGTCAATTGCTAACGGATATCTACCCACCACCCATATTTTTCATTTATATGGGCCAGTAATTTATCTTTTTGTTTTAGTCAATTTGGGTTGATTATTCTGTCATTTGAAATGAAAAAAAAAAAGATTCCTAATACATTAAAGATATATGCTCATTCTTCCACCCAGATAGTATTGTCAGGGATCTCGTCTTATCTGGATCCACAGCTGAGTGTCTTATTGATAAATCATAAGCAATTGGCATGTAATATTGACAGATTCACAAATCAAATTTTGAAGAGCAAAAGATAGATTTGTTCTCTAATCTACAAAGTCATCTCTAGGGGGATTGTGGTTTACATGGCTTAGCTCCTGTCTTAGTCTGTTTTCTGTTGCTGGAGCAAAATACCTGAGGCTGGGTAACTTATAAAGAAAAGAGGTTTGTTTAGTTCACATTTCTGGAGGACCAAGAGCATGGTGCTAGCATCTGCTTGGCTTCTGGTGAATACCTTGTGCTGCATCATATCATGGTGAGAAGCAGAAAGAGAAAGAGCACTCATGTCAGGAGCATGTGTGCCAGAGAGAACAAGGGAAGGCAGGAGTCTGCCTTTATAACCACTTACCCTTGCAAGAACTAATCCACTCTTATAAAAACTAACCCAGTCAAAAGAATTAACTCAGCCTCTGGAGAAAGACATTAATCCATTCATAAGGATGAACCTCCCATGAGCTAATTTTCTCTTCAAGATTCTACCACCTCAACACCATTACATTGGAGACAAGTTCTCCAACACATGAACTGGGAGACAAACCAAATTCATACCATACTGCTGCCAACAAAAACTTGAAAGACACAGGACCTTCTCCAACCAACACAATAGACAAAAACAGATGCATCTTATAGTTGCCAAAGAACCAAACTCAGCCATCTTTCTCAAGGGAATCCAGAAAATTCTGGGCCTCAACTCTACCCTCCTTGCTATAGAAACCTGAAATTAAGTGTCATCTTTTTCTTTCTAAAATAAAATACAAGCATGTACTGTTTCTAGGCAAGAAGCCCAGATCCATCTGCCCTTCCTGTCCTCGAGGACACCATCTATTCATTGCTATAACTTGCTGCATTATTCTTACCATTTATTTTCTTATTTTAAAAAAGAAAGAACTAAAGCAAGTTTCCCATGGGGATCATCCGCTACTCCAGGAAAAAAGGTGGAATTCACCTGACCTGTTCTCTGTGTCAGAATGGAATCCAGCAACCAATTCTCACCAACTGTGAATGAATTTTGAGTATGCACCTGGGAAGAAGGAAGAAGAAAGAGGGGGGCATTATTTTTATTCTTAAATCAGAGGATAACCAATCTGTCTCTCCCCCAAGCAAATTTATAGTTTAAATTCTTAAATGAGTGAATTTTCCCCCTCAGAGCTACAGACAAGGATCAGAAGGAAGAAAAACTTGTTGAAGACTGAAAAGAGAAATATCCTCAGTGGACAGAGATAACACCCCTCAGCCCAGAAGTCGGAGGAGGGAGTCACTGGCTGACATTTACTCTTCTCTTTAAACTCTCCCAGGCCTCCACAGTTTCTCCTTTCTTCCTTCTCCCTCCTCTTACTTCCAGGCTTCTCTCTTTACCAGAGAAGATTCAAGGAAAAGTCCAAGTCCAAGAGTCAAGAAAAGAAAGACATGGGCTAATTTTCTGTCTCTCCTTCCACCTAGACAACTGGTGTAGGTTCTGAAAATTGCCAAGGATCAGAATGAGGCTTCGGACCACTTAAGCCTGCCTTCCTCAAGCAATTGTAGGAAGAATGTGACGCCATGTTGGAATATTGGGTGCCAACAGGGAAGAACTTCAGAAGGTGAATGAGCAGAGGGAAGTAGGACAGATTAGTTGGGGGAAGGCAGGGATTTGGGAACAGGGGAAGCTCAGTTGAAGCAACTAAGCAAAGTAGGAGAAGTGGTAATGCAACTTAGGGGGACCAGAAGGAAATAGGCAAGAACACATTTAATTCTCGTCACTCACCCCCTCACCTGCATAGTAAATCATAGTAAATCATAGTAAATCCCTTACTGATGGAGGATATGTTCCCAGAACCCCAGTAAATGCCTCAACCACAGATTGCACCAATTTGATATGCCCTACGATTCTCCCTATACATACATAGGGATACATGATAAAATTTAATTTAGATATTAGACACAGAAGGAAATGGATAACACCAATAAAAGAATAATTATAGGGGCTGGGGCTGTGGCTCAGTGGTAGAATGCTTACCTAGCATGTGTGAAGCACTGGGTTCAATCCCCAGCACCACATAAAAATAAATGAGCAAAATAAAGGTATTATGTCCATCTACAACTAAAAATAATTTTTAAAAAAGATTAATTGTAGCTATACATTGTTAACAGTTAACAGTTATATGAATGTGGTTTCTCTGTCTCTCAAATACTTTATTGTACTGTACTCATTTTTTCTTTGTGTTGACTATGGGTAACTAAAATGACAGAAAGTGAAACCACAGATAAGGGGGGAATCCTGCATTATAAAATGCAAATTCCATAGCAAAATCTTAAGGCCCTATGTTATTCAGGTACCCACGCCATCCCTTCAGCATCTGGTTAATTTTATCCCCAGCTATGCTAGCCTTCTTTCCTTCCCTCAAACACATATTCCTGCTTCTGGATTTGACATTTGCTGATTGTTTATTTCTTTGTTTTTCCTTTGTTTGTTCCTTCCAATCCTCGAGGTCTCAGCCCAAACACCTCTTCGTGCCTATCATGTTCTGTTCTAGAATGTGCCCCTTCATGGTCCTTCACATTTGCTAAAACCATCTAGGGTCTGCACTTGTCCACTTCCCACTGTCTGCTGTGGAACACCAGCCCCGTCATTCATTGTTTGTCTTGTCTACTGTGGGGTACCCCCCACCAGCACCTGGCCTGACATAGAGTAGGAACTCAGTAAATACTTTTTTTTTGGAACCAGGGATTGAACTCAGGGACACTCGGCCACTGAGCCACATCCCCAGCCCTATTTTGTATTTTATTTAGAGACAGGGTCTCACTGAGTTGCTAAGGGCCTCGCTAAGTTGCTGAGGCTGGCTTTGAACTCGCGATCCTCCTGACTCAGCCTCCCGAGTCGCTTGGATTACAGGCGTGCACCACCACGCCCGGCTAGTAAATACTTTTTGAATGAAAATAAAATGAAAAAAATATGTAGGCTTGAGAGAGAAAAATATCATTAAATGATTATTTAATAAAATATTGACTTATTAACTATCAATTTGTTTCATAAAACAAAAATATTAATTATCCGCACAATGAATGTGCTCTTAGTATTTCACATTTGTGCCTCATGAACCATCATATTTCCTAGGGCTTAATACAGAAGGGAACAGAGGGGAGAAAGGGGACAGGAAGTCAAACTTGGGGGACCCAGGAGTCCAAATATGCAGTCTCATTTGTGCTTTGCAGTGGCACTTCCTGTGGATCAGGGAGAGTGTTTGGAATGGCCAGAATACGATGATAATAAAAGCCAGACAATGTTATTCAATTCTATTATTTTTAAGAAATTCTCTACAACCTATGCAACCCAGTTGCCTGCTCTGGGTGGACTATTCCCACCTTGCCCACCCCCATGTTCACACTCTGCTGAGCTTTTCCTTGTTGTTGACTGAAAACATTCACTGGGAGAGCAGGTGTCCTTGAAGGCACCCTGGAGGGCCAGCTCCATGACAGCATACCTGTCCTTACAAACACACACAGAAGCCAACCTGGTAAAAATTAGAATCCCTCCCCTGGCCACTGAGAATCTTTGCCTTCAGGTCACTAAAGCACCTTAATAATAAATAATCCTATGCCTGCAAGCTCCATCTCCTCCCGCCCCTGGCAAAACTCCCTTTCCCTCAGCTAGCCTCTCCGGAGGGCAGGCAGAGCTCTATTTATGTCCATGAGCCATGCCAACCAACAGCGCCTGGCATCGCTACCTCCATTAGTGCCACCTGGGCAAAGATACAAATGGAGTGGGGAATCAGGGAGGAGGAGAACTGGTCTCCTTTTCCTGGCGTCATGAAGCTCATGATGGCAAAAGACTTACAGGTTGGTCACATTTCCTGCTCATCTCTGTGTTGGCCATTTCCACACTCAACAAAGTATGGCTGTTAGCACAAGAATAGGGCTGAGCCTGGGAACCTGTCACCCTGCTTTCTGCCACTGGACATACATTCCAAAACCAGTAGGCTACCCTACTCACAATAAAAATCCACACTGTGTGCTGTCTGCACTTGATTTCTTCACTGTTCTTACCACTTCTATCCGACTTAGCAATTTTGTATTATTACTTTCTATTTTGTCAAAAAACTTATTTCTTTGTGCCCAAAAAGACTACCCAAAGACAAGCATGTCAAATACCTTTGCATATTTATAAGTATCATACTAAAAGTTGGCATACAGAATTCTAAGGGTGGTAAATAGGTTCTTATCCAATGCCAATTCCAGTACATCAATAAGGGATGCCTACAGAGTTGTGTTGAGGAAGACTCTAAGGTCACATTCATATTCAGTGGCAGAGTGCTGTGACCAATGAACAATGTCTGCCACAAGCTCACAGAGGGAGAAGGACCATTCTGTGGGTGTTAGTCACCCTGTTCAGTAAGTTCTGGGCATTCATGGATTTAAAATTCACTAATATCCCAGCAACTTTGGAGGCTCAGGCAAGAGGATCACAGGTTCAAAGCCAGCCTCAGCAACTTAGCAAGGCCCTAAGCAACTTAGTGAGATTCTGCCTCAAAATAAAAAAAAATTTAAAAAATTTTTAAAAGGGTTGAGGATGTGGCTGAGTGGTTAAATTCCCCTGGATTCAATCCCTGTTAGCCCCTCAAAAAATCTAAGATTCACTAATATTCCAGAACATGTTAATTTCCATTTTTGTATGGTGTGGATTTGAATCCTATACACTTGGTATCTGGGAACAAGTCACTTTGCTGGGGAGTTTAGTGGAATTTCCCCAGACCCACATTGCAAAGGGTTTCCCAGTCCTCCTTGTCCCTCTTCACATGGACAACAGTCTTACAGAAAGTAAAAACTTCATCCAACTAAATGCAAACTTCTTTCTTTCTTTTCTTTTTTTGAACCCAGGAATACTTTACCACTGAGCTACATCCCCAGCCCTTTTTATTTTCTATTTTGAGACAGGATTTCACTAAGTTGCTTAGAACCTTGCTCAGTTGCCCAGGCTGGCCTCGAACTTGTGATCCTTCTACCTCAGCCTCCCAAATCACTGGGATTACAGGCGTGAGCCACTGTGCCCAGCTAGATGTAAACTTCTTGAAGGGGGAAATTTTTTTTTCTTACTGTATTTTATCTAGTACCAAGTAGGTGCTTAGAAAATATTTTTTGAATGAAAAGAAAACCAAGAGGGAAGGAGGAAGGGAGAGAGGGAGGAAAGAAGTTAGAAATGGATGTGGAAGGAGGAAGGGAAGAAATTCAGCTAGTACCGAAAGTCATCTACTAGTACTGTTACTGAGAGTAAAGAAAATACAAAGGGTGTAGAGAAAGGTGTTTATTTATCCAGTACTATGATTTAAATATGGTTTGAGTGTGTCCCCCAAGGTTCATGTGCTATGGCTTGGTTCCAGTATGGTGGTGTTCAGGTGGGGGAACCTTGAAGAGGTGGGACCTAGTGCAAGGAAATTGGGTCATGGGGCACCACTTTCAGAAGCTGGTCTCAGGAGGAAATTTGTTCTCACTAGAGTGAATTGTTACAAAGCAAGATTACCCCAAATGTTTGGTCTCTTGAGCCGGCAACTGCTTCCTCTACTGGTTTTTCTTTTCTTTCTCCTTGTGCTTAGGATTGAACTGAGGGCCCCACACGTGCTAAGCACGCACTTTTCCACTGAACTACACCTTTAGCCCTCCCTTTCTGTTTCTCTGCCTTGCTGTGACAAAGAGCCCACTCAACCCTCACTTCCTGCTCCTGGGGGACACCAAGAGCTCCCCAGACCAACTCAACACAGATGAGCACCACTACCACCTGTTACACCCTTCCGTTGCACCAGGACACTGGCACCAGGCTGTTTGGATGCTCCAGTCACCAGAATCATGAGCCAAATAAACCTATTTATAAAGTAACCAGCTTCAGGGGTTTTGTTATAGCAACAAATAATGGACAAATACATCCAAAGAACTTAAGTTTGAGACAAAACAAAAACTATAAAATGATCTATATTTTAAGGGTAATTTGGAGCTCGAGAGGTTATTTAAATGTCACTAAACATGAGGGAGAAAATGATAGAGTGATATTTGGTACTAAAACAACAGTGGTACTGGCTTCACCCATTTCTCAGTCTAGAGCACAGACAACACTTTGTGACTGAATATCCAACAGTGTCTCTTTCTCATTAGGATTTACTATGTATGCATGCAAATGAGAAGGGATTTAAGTCCAAATACTAAGTTTCTAGGTCTCAGTCAGAAGGAGGCCCTGTTTCAACCCAGATGAGGGGAAAAGTGGGATCACGTTGGGACCAACATTGACCAGAGGGACCTGAAAATGCGGTTGGGATAGATAGATAAACTGAGCTCTTGTGACATAACGTTAGGAGGACTTGGTGTTGGGTCTCAGCTGCAGTCCTTACTGTCATATGACTCTGAGGAAATCATTTCAGTCCCCTAAGACTCCATCTGCTACTCATCTACAAAGTGGGGCTAATAATATTAAATGAGATAATGCACACAAGGCATTTAGCACCTATTAAGTACGTTGCAATCGAGAGGTTGCAACTATGACTATGTAGTTATTACTATGACTTTTGTTGCTATTATTATCATAGCCAAGATGCCTATTGTAAGATTAAGCATACATTAAATATTTTCTTCTAAGCATACAGTTTGACTCTATGTTCCAGTTTACCTTTAAGTTAGATGTAGCCACAGACTGGGTTCTGGGTCTGACTTACAAAATCTCTCTTCACACTCTCTCACCTCCCCTCATCTTCCTGTCAGATTCAATGGAGGACTTTGAAGCCAAAAAGGAGAGCTAAACTACTTGAAGGGAAAAGCATGAACTATCAATGATCGCGTGGAATAAAGCCATGTGCTAAATGCCTTGCGTGCATCATCTCATTTAATGTTAACTCCATTCTGTAGATGAGTAGCAAACTGAGTCTTAGAGGGCTGAAATGATTTCCTCAGAGTCATATGAGCACATCCACAGCTTCTGACCCACAGTGCACCGGAATATGAACTAAAAGTGCATTTTGATCTTTCCCATGTTGTTGAAATTTGAGAACTCTTTGTTATAGCAGCTATTGTCACTTACCCTCACTATCACCAAGAAAGTCTTTCAGATACCTTGTCAGGACTAACAAGAACACACACATGAACACCACTTCTCTAAAGATCCTCTTTACCCCATGCCATATCTTCTGGACCTTGGAATGTGAATTTCTCCTGCTCTCTAGTCAATGTCTAGATCCATTTTCACCACTGTGCCCGAAGTCTTCATTCCATGGGGTGCTCTCCAAATGCACGCATTCCATCGTGTCCATTTTGTGACACTGAAATATGGGAAGCAGAGGGCTCCCTGGATTTCTCTGCTATATTACCTGAATTAGGGAGAACACCAGGCTGCCTCCATTCATCATCCAGTGGCCCACCAGACAGAATGATTCACCCTGGACTTGAAGGTTGAAGTCCACAGAGCATGGTTTTAACTGGAGGGAGAGACACTTCCCTGAAGCAGCAAGAGCTTTAGAGAAGAAAGTTGTATTAATGACCTCACTTCTGTGCTTATCAGGAGCGGGCCACATAATCCCTTCCCGGAATTACATGCTGGCCAGTTCAGATAAATAACACAGATCTCCACCATTCATAATCCAAAATGTTAACAATTAATTTCCGAAATCAATCCTGAAGGGAACTGGAAACCTAAACCACTAGGCCCAGACAGGCCCTGCTCAGCGAATTTCTCATGAGTCAAAATTTAAACCTCAAAACTTGTAACTAACTGTTGTCAAGACACAGCTGACTTAGGCAATCAAGATAACAATATTCAGCAATAACCTGGGTGAAACATACTCTAAGTGTGAATTAATAAGTCGGCTGACACCAGGCCCCAGATGTTTCCTACTCTGGCAATGTGCCCAAAGTGATGATAAGCAGATTTACATACTTAACTAATATGTTTATTTAAAGGAAATTTCCAAATCCAAAATAACATCCAGATTTCTTATTTGGCTGCAGATCAAAAGACATCCTATCAATAAAGACAGAATCCAGGATAAACCTTTTCAACATCTGCTTAAAACCAAACAACAGATTTGAGAGTTTTGAAAAACTTAATTGCAGACAAATTTCACTGCCTCTTACATAAATATATATTTTCACGTCCCTGGGGTGCTTCTGACCTCATCAATTTTCGTGTTCACAATACACGACATTGTTCATTTACCAGCACCAACAACCCTGCCTTTATGGAGAATTCTAGTCCCAAGTTTTTTGTTCAAAATGAAGGATGAATGGGCTTTCTCCCCAATCCGGAAATATTGAGCAAAAGTCAGGGGCATGTGTGAGAGTTTGGAATGTTGTAGAAAAGAAAATCCCCTCAACCAGAAAGTGTTTGTGTATTCATCATCGCCATAAGGGTTTATTTGGTGTCATTCGCCAATACTTTTAGAAGAGAATATAGAAATAGTGGTGTTGTGGAGTTTCTTCTTCTTCTTCTTCTTCCTCTTCTTCTTCTTCTTCCCCTCCTCTTCCTCCTCTTCTTCCTCCTCCTCCTCCTTCTTCTTCTTGCTCATTCCCCAGGGGAGAGTTCAAGAACTGGATCGAAGCCTTAACACATCTGCATGGGTGTGAAGGGGGGGATAATAGGATGAGTGTTGGCCTCACAACAACTCTTATCCCTTTAGCATGAATTAATTCACTTTCCCTCGGTGGGAACTGCCTGAAATTGGACCAGGTCTGTTGAGCACTGAGGCATTCCTCCTGTCTGGCCAGGGCTATGATGGAGGTGAGGACTCAGTTCAGAAATTCCCTTTGCCTGAGAAATCTGTGTAGTGTCAGGACCAATATTAGTTGGTTGACCTTGGGGTCTGGTGATGGAGAGAGTTAGAAGTCATCCACGTTTACTCCCACACCATCTTTTGAACTTAGTCACATTAACAGCAGGGACCAATTCTGTCATAGCCAAGACAGCAAGAAATTTTATATTACTGTTAAAGTGTTAAGTATTTAGGCCTCTGATGGTTGTGATAGTTGCATCTGTACTGAACGTGTAGATTTTTTTTCTTGTCTCTATTCCCTAAGCAATACCTTATAATTATTTACATAGCACTTACATTGAATTAGGTATTGTAAATAATCTAGAGATGATTTAAAGTGTACTGGAGGATGTGCTCAGGTTACATGCAAACACTGGGCCATTTTATGTAAGGGACTTGGATATCCAAGGATTTGGATGTCCACAGAGGGTCCTGGAACTAATCCCCTATGAGCCACTAAAGGATGGCTTCTTTCAGCAGACAATGTTGTGCTTTTTCAGCATGGATCTTTCCACATTCTGTTAAAAGATAGCCATTCAGGACACACCGCAGAATTGGGTTATCTGGGCTGTGGGTCTACATATTCCTCCACTCCCCTAGAATGAACTGCTTCCTGCTGGTTGCTTCAACTAAACCCCCTGCACACAATCTCATCGTACCTTTAAATTTTGAGGGTGCATTTTTTTAACTTATTTACTCCTGCACTTACACTAAAAGCCCACCAGTTGCATAGCCATTTTGTACATCTTTATAGGTATAGTGTCTAACACAAGTGGCACAGAAGAAAAACTCAATGGATATTAACTGAATGGTCTAATGAATGAATGAATGAATGAAGTAAATTAATTGCTCAGACCCTGTTATGGTTTAGATGTGGTGTCCCTCAAAAGCTCATGTGTGAGAGGGTTCAGAGGGAAATGATTGGGTTGTGAGAGCCTTAAACTAATCAGTGAATTTATCCCTGATTGGATTACCTGAGTGATAACTGGAGGCAGGTGTGGTGTGGCTGGAGGAGGTGGGCACTGGGGCATGGCTATGGGGTATATATTTGTATCTGGCCAGGGGAGTCTCTCTCTGCTTCCTGGTCATCACATGAGCCACTTCCTTCCGACACACTCTGCGCCATGATGTTCTGTCGCACTTCAAGTGCTGGGGAATGGAGCCAGCCTTCTATGGACTGAGACCTCTGAAACCGTGAGCCCTCAAATAAACTATTCCTCCACTACAATTGTTTTGGTGGGGTCTTTAAGTCACAGCAGTGAAAAAGCTGACTAAAACAGACCCCAAAGTCTGAGATGCCTCTTGCTATTCCGTACTTTACTTGTTAAAAGTTTTCAGTCTGATATTGGACAGAACTGAGATAGCTCTGTTCCACCTCCTGCCTCCAAGTTCTCTGTCTCCTTTTAGCCCCGTGGCTTATTAAAGGAAAAGGATAATAACCACTTCACTGGTTCATGTGGATTAAATGAGCTAACACAAGTGTTTTAGGCCAGTTTCTGGGTCACACCAAGTATTCTGATTGTTTATATGCTGTATTTTGTGTGATTCATTCCTTACAAAATAACTCGATGTTTGCTACGGGTGGAATGTGGTAGTTACAATGGTGGTTATGATAAAACAACAATCAGGATCGGTGCCTTATGTCCATTATATTTTTTAATCTTCACAACAACCTTGAATCAAAGTTATTGTTATCCTTGTTTTCTATTTGTAAGTCAGGCTATATGCATGAAGTAACAAAATTTGTAAGTGGTGAAGCTGGAATTCAGGCTCAAGCTCATCAGAATTAAGCTCTTCCACACAGTCACTCTGTCTCATCATATAGAAGAGTCTCTGATTCAGAAGAGAGGGTACCTGTTAGCCAAGGAGGGAAGCATAGGCCCCAGAAATGGGCTGAACAGATTCTGAAACCTGGAGAAACAGGGTCAACTGACTTTGGGGACTGCCAGTTCTATTCCTCCTTCCCACATTCAGTAGGATTAAGTTCTGTAGCATATTCCAGAAAACACAAATAATAGTGACTGAAACAAGGTACTTCCCCCCACCCCCTTATATAAGGAATGAGCAGTGATATATAACCTAAAGCAAGCTTGGTGGATTCCAGTTCACATGACCAAGTTTCTGCAGTCTTCTGCTGAAAACAAGCAGCTGGAACATGATGATCAATAGCTAAGATGTGGTATCAATTGAAGTGTCCATTGACAGATGAATGGGTAAAGGAAGTGTGGCACATATACACAGTGGAATATTATTAAACCATAAAGGTTGAATCCTGTCATTTGTGGCAACATGAATGGACCTGGAGATAAGCCAGGCACAGAAAGATCAGTACTCACTTCTCTGCAGAAGCTAAAATAGTTGACTTAATAGAAGTGGGGAATAGAAGAATGGTTACCAGAGCCTGGGAAGGTGGTCGGGTGTGGAGAGAGGATGGTTAATGAGCATGTAGGAGGAACAACTTCTAATGTTCTATAGCACAGTAGAGCAACTATGCTTGACAACAATTAATTGTGTATTTCAAAATAACAAGTAGAGGAGAAATTGAATGTTCCCAACACAAAGAAATGATAAATGTTTGAGGCAATGGATATACTAATTACCCTCAACTGATCATTACATGTTATATACATATATTGAAAATTTACACTATACCTTGTAGGTGTGTACAATTATATGGCAAATAAAACATTTTTAAAATGTTTTTTAAAATGAGCTGCCAGGCACGGTGCTCTTCTTTCTCTTAGAGCCTGGGATTCTCCTTCTCCTCCAAGTATTCCTCTTCTGTTGGCCAGAGGAGCCCCTTATCCCCTCTGTCAGCTCCCCTAAAGACTAAGAGGAGATCCAGCAGCAGCAGCTACACAAATAGGCCCAAGCAACACTGAAAAGGCTCTGAAAATTAAACTGTCATTGGAACCACAGTCCACGGAAGTAAGCTGAGGACCTCTGTACTGAACCTTGTTGGGGTGACTGCCTATGACAATATAAGATTAAAATGGGACCCAGAGTCTCCTAATACAATAACCAAAATGTCCAGGATACAATCAAACCCATCAAAGAACCAAGAAAATCACCACTTGAATGAGAAAAGACAATCAGATGTTGCAATTGTCTGAGAAGGTATTTTTAAAATGGTCATCATAAAAAATGTTTCAATAATCAGTTACAAATTCTCTTGACACAAATAAAAAATAGGAAATCTCAGCCAAGAAATAGAAACTGAAAAAAAAAGAATCAAATGGAAACTATAGAACTGTAAAATACATAACAGAAATAGAAAGGGTGGGTGTCCCCGTGGAGTCAGCCTCTTCAAAGAACTGCAGAGGACCACTGGGTGGTCACCACTTAATCTCATTGCCAACTTTCTAGCTAAAAGGATGCTGGGAAATGTAGTTTTTAAGTGGAAAGCCAGCAATAAATTGGGGTTTTGTTTATTAGGTAAAGAGAAAGAAAAGATATTGAGTATTTAACTACCTAGGTCTGCCAATGAAACAAAAAATTATGGAGTGAGAATGAGAGCAAGACCCCGGAAGTCAGCATTGACTATGGGCTTATTATGGGCAAGAAGCCATGTGCCTACTTAACAAAGATGGTAAGGTGCTCTTGATTCAGGCTGGTATGATCCACAGACACCAGGATTCTTTTATAACTGAATAAAGACAACTTGATGTGACCTAATGTCACTAGCACCTTGACAGCCTCACCTTCTGAGAGAAGGCCACTTAATTACCTGATTAATTTGCTCATCTTAATTAACTTGTCCCTATTGTTGATAACCTTGTATTGATTGCTCTGCTGGTAGTAATTAGAAAAGTCATGAAGAAATAAATGGAGAAGCCATAAGAAGGGAAAGCAGAGCACAGATCCTGTCTCCCAGGAACCTACCATCTACCATCTAGATTAATACCTTTGCTTCTCCATTTTGATAAACATTAGAGACACAAATAATTTTCTCTGCTAATCATGTCAATTCACTCCACATTCCTTCCTAGAGAATCTGCCCTTTGTCAAACTCTCTGTTCCTCTAACCCACATATGACCCAGTCCTTCAATCAAGCTGGGCCGATCACATTCTTATGGATTTTTTTTTCCAGATTTCTTAATTGGAGCATGAAGAAACAGTATTGGTTAACTTTGGGTGCTGAAACTATTGGCCAAGGGAGCCATTTTGCAGTAGCTACTTGGGACCTTGAGCTCCTATCAGCTGTCAGAGAGGACTGACTAGCTAAGTTCACCAGACTTGCAGCTTTACAATTCCTAATCCCAGTCTTTTGTCCTCTAGCCACAATACCTACTGTGGGGCTTATAGGTCTCCCTGTAGAACAGTTCACTCCAGTTAGTTGCCATTTCTTTCAACCCAAAGAGTCTGTCATATAAATAAAGCATGCTCATCTTTAATTTCCTTCTAGTTTTGTTTTAAACACCTCTGGTGGAAATGTAAATATACAGTACCTATTGAAAAAAAAACAGGAAAGTGAGGGTTGCTACCAAAAGGCATATACTGATAAACTGCTCTGGTCTTTATCAGAAACAATGTTGTGTCTAACTCTTTCCTACCTAGTAAATTGGAGTTCGACTGCCCGCCATTAATATGTCACCATTTCCCCTACAGACTTTGGTCCTTGGGGATCCCCTAATTCTCATACTCCACCCAGATTCCCAGAACTCTTTTGCCTCCCAGAAGTAATCATAGTCAACATTTAGTGTTAGTTATTTTGGCTTGGAGCCATGGCCTTGCAAAGCTGGTATTGAAGGGATGCTCGCCTACCTAATTTGATTGAATTGAGCGTTCCAGTAAGACTGGTGATGTGTTCCTTGCTTCAGGGTCCATCCTAATGAGCAAAGCTGCCTCCCTTTCATAGAAGGCTGCAAATGTGGGCTTGTAAAGAAAATCTTTACAAATACTTCTCTATGTCTCAGAGATCGTCCAACATAATTACACGTGGGGATATGCTGGGAAATTCTAAAATAATCCTGATTTCCCTTCCCATTATGCCTTTCATGTACTAATATAGTACCAATTTTTAAAAAAATGCCTTTCTCCCAACTTTATTAATTGGAACTACAATGCAATTGAAATAACCAACAGAAATGAAAAGCAGTGTAATCAGGTAGACAAGGTTATCACCATCTGGAACCTTACCCCTTTGTCTGGGTAACTCAGCGCTGACTGAGTTGGCAGAAGTCACACAAACTAAAACTCCAAAAGTGTGTGGAGAAGAATAAGGGCATCTCTATAAAGAAGTGGTAAGGCAGAGGGTACACCCTATGCTGCTCACAACTCTTTGACAGCTACCCAGTGCCATGAGTCTCTTTTTACCATTCCTACCAACAAACCTGAAAGCTCAATTCTAGAAGACTGAGGAGCCCCACCATAGCCCAAACTCAAATAAAAGTGAAACTGTATTAGTCCAATTTGAGGTGCTGTAAGAAAAATGCCACAGCCTGGATAATTTATAATGACTAGAAATTTACTTCTCAAGTTCTGGAGGCTGGGAAGTCCAAGATGATGGGACTAGTATCTGATGAAGTTCTTATTGCTGCATCATCCCAAGGCCAAAGGTGGAAGGACAGGAGAAGGTCCTTTTGTAACGAACCTACTTCCACGAATGTGGCACCAATTTGTTCATGAGAACCTGAAACAGGCAGAGCCCTCACAGCCTAATGACCTTGGAAAGGTCACACCACTTAACCCTCTTCCAGTGGCAATTAAATTTCAACGTGATTTTGAAAGGGGACATTCACACCATAGCAAAAATAGATTATTCTGTTGTTAAAGTCAGGCTCTCTTCTTCTCTGCAACCTGAAGCCTTGCCTAACTCTAGTGAATATACAAGCTTCTATCTTGATAAATATGTATCTACTATGCCATTTAAATGGCAGCATAGTATTCCAGGATGTAGAAAGACTATGATTTACTCAACCATTCACTATTGGAAGATATTTAACTATTTCCAAAATTTTTCCATTAATTATGGCATCAATGAACAACCTAGTAGCTAAATATCCATGCACACCCTCAGATATCTCCTTAGGGTAAACACCCAAACTAATTTTTTGTAGCCTAAATTTGCTGGGAAAATTAATATTTAAATCAATTACTTAAATCTTTTTGATGTTGATTGTGGACATGCTTCCCCAGAGAGGTAGTATAAAATTACACTTTTACAAATCATGCAGAAAGTTGCCTGTTCATTCATACCCTTAACACATTGGTGATCGTTATTTTTTTGACTTTGGCAATTTGATTCATGCTGGGTTTTTGCAATCAGCACACCCCGGTTGCAAAAGTCCAGCATGAATCAAATAACTTCCCTCTGCCCAGCACCACTTCCCATTTCTCTGGACTAGGAGTACCAATGCCTGTAACATTCCTACCACATATACGTCATTTGGGGGGAGAAAAAAGGTACAAGCATTTGCTCATTCACTCATTACTACAATATTATTATCCACTTTGTACCGGTGTTGTTGTAGGTGCTGATGCTACAAGGATGGACAAGACTAATAAGGTCGCTACCTAATCGATCAGAAGGCCAGCATTGATAACTGTCTAGAGTTCAGGGTCTGCTCCCATCTCAGCCCATTGAAAGCAGTCCCCACTCCAGATTCTACTCTGTCCCACAGTCACTCACTCACTAGCTGTGGACAGCTTCATGGACATTTTCTTTTTAATTCTGCAGGTCATAATTGGAGATGGCCATCATGGCAGACTGAGCACAATAATGGACTATTCATGAATAATTTGGTTATTAGACATATCAGAGTTCTTCCTGTATGCTAGCAAAGAGACTCAGTCTTCACCCCATAGAAAATTAAATTTCCCTGAGTGTAGTCTCTCAAGTTTAGATGGTATTCTAGATATAACATCCAAATGACTTCAACCATAGGACCATGTTATAGATCCCATCACCCTTCAACTCTTGAACATCTGACCAGACTGAGGAGGTCAGAACTCTGACATGTCCCAGAATCACAGAACGGGGTCTTACAGGAAGTAGCGTATGACTCCCTTCCTATTTAAGAATCTCTCCCATGTTCTCTTTTCACATGTCCTGATTCTGTAGCAGCCATCTATCATCTTTGCAGTTTTCCAGGGTAGATACAAAGGAAGACATGACCCAGAAGCCACAATCTTTTCCAGGGTTGCAGACAGAGTCTACTCACAGGTGTTAGGGCTGCAAAGAGGTGTCCAGATGTTCTCATTTGAGATACAAGAACCTGATAACCAGTCCAAACAAACTGGGATCTCTGGATTCTTGCCAGGATCTCTGGTTAAGTCACATGGGTCTGTCTTTTACAGATTTTGTGGGGAAAAAATAACACATATTTCAGTAGCACTCTAAGTCCAAGAGGATGGTGTGTGTACGTGTGAGTGTGTACATTTATACACATGGGCATGTGTCTGTGATGGGGGTGGTGGTGAGGAGGGTCTCTGGAAACCATTAAACAAAATCAGGTGAATGAGCCTCACCTAATGCAGGTTGGCCTCCATTTTCCTATCTTCCGCAGGGGCGAGGGGAAGGTAGTAAGAGTTACAGAGCTCTGGGGTTTCCATTGTGCACTGTTCATTTTGGTCTGTTCCCTGATGGACGATGAGCTGCATGGAAGCAGGGATTCTATCTACCTTGCTTACTCCTACCTTCCAAAAGCCTAGAACGGTGGCTGGCACACTGTAGGCACTCAAAACAGGATATCCACAAACATCATCTTTCCTTCCTACAACCACTCTGTGAGGGAACCTCTATTATTCATTCACTCAAGCTCTGCTTGAGTGTCTAATATGTGCCTGGCCCCCTGCCAGCCAAAAACTCCAGTTAATCTTCTACCTCCACTCTCCCAGGTGCTTTTGGGGCCTAAATGTGTTGCAAGAGATGGGAACATGCCCCTGTTAGCTCAGCTCTTGGCATTTCATCAGTCCCTTCAAATTCATTTTGGAAGAAGGGAGAGGAATAAAAAACATTAAATTCATCACTGATGATGTGGATGAGTTTAGTCATACCCACCCCCCCACACACATACACATATGGGATTTGGTAGAAGAGATATGGTTCCAATAACTACATCTATGTCCTCTTCTGCCCCCAGTGCAGGCAGGCAGGATCCCACTCAACTCAATTTTCCCACCTCACCTTTCCCCCTGAACATAGGGTCTCAGCTTAGACTGGGTCTCACCCTCCACAAGACAAACCATTTTTATCCCAAATTGGGGATCCCCTAAGGAGTCTGTGCGTCTAGCCAGGAATCAGGCTAGAAAATCAGAAGCTTGCTGGTGGTCTCAGTCCTACCAAGGGGAGGTGGAGAATAGAGTCCCCAGAGAGTGCACTCTCCTGCAGCCAGCATGCTGGTGATTGGCACCTAGGTTTAATGGGGTTGGCTTCAGGGTCTGGGATCAGGCACATTGCCATCTTGACAGATGGGCACATGGGTAGATAGCCAACAGATAATGAATGAGCAACAAATGTGTTTGTTGAGGGCAGGTTTCCCAGGCAGGAGCAACAAAACGAACTCATCCTGAGTCTCCACACCTGTGCTCCTCTTCTATCTAAAAATCCACTGGAGCCTCTGGTCCCAAATAGGGGAAAGAAACCGGTACAAGTGCTAATCCCTGCAGAAGGAAAGAAAGAAGACATCAGAGCCACAGAAGAAGGACGTCTCCAGGGCAACAAAAGATGCTACTGCCTATTTTCAGTGAAGGCATCAGGAGGGAATGAAGTTAGACATAAAGTAGATCTTCCCCATGGATCTGTCAATATTTCTCCCTCTCACAGCTAAGAAGTTGTGAAAACCTATTTTGTGACACTCATATAGCCATGATGAGCTTTGAGGAAGAACGTGAAATGGGAAAAACATTGACAACTGCCCTGAGATCTTCTTCCTGGGAAGTAAATGGCTCTGTCTTCATGGGGAATAAATTATGAATCTTTGACAAGTGTCCAGAAGTAACAAATGTCAGCCTGTGTGGTCATACTACCTTCTCCTGTGCCAATTGAGTACAACATATTTAGTATTTTCTGGTGAATCCAAAGCCAGGCTTCAGAACTTTTTAAATAACATCTATAGGGTAAAACTGCAAGAAAAAAGAAAAAGGAAATACTTGGGAACCTGACCCTCAGCCACCCAGTCCCCTTTCCTAGACTGGGAGCAAGATACCCAGTCTCAGAATCTTTGGTTGCAACTAATAGCTTTGAAAGGATGTGGTACAGCCTAATGCAATGGTGTGCACCTGCAATCCATGCTACTCAGGAGGCCGAACAGGAGGATCAAGGACAAGGACAGTCTGGGCAATTTAGTGAGACCTGCCTTTAAAAAAAGACAGGAAGAAGAAGGAGGAGGAGGAGAAGGAGAAGGAGAAGGATGAGGAGGAGGAAAAGGAGAAGAAAAAGAGGAGGAGGAGGAGGAGGAGGAAGAGAAAGAGGAAAGAAAAGAAAAATTAGAAGGGTACAGAAGATCAAATCCAGAATCTATTCTTTTACTTTCAGAAAAGTGGCATGGCTCTCCTCCATCAGCTATTGATCAGCAGGGACAGAGCAAATTAGCTCCGTAGCAGTGGTATAGGTTCATGAAAGTAGGCACTTCTATGCCCACCATGACTTGGATGTTCCTGAGTCCATTATGCAGGACACTCAGAGCTTTTAACCTTTGCCAAAAAGACCTCCTCTTGGACTATGTTAGGCCTGCTGTGGAGGATCAGGGTCAGATGCCAACCTGGAAAATTTCAAAGGGCTATGAGTGCTGATGAAACTTTGAATAAACGGAGAACAGAAGGGCAACAACTGGATTGGGAATCAGAAGAATCTGGATACTTCTCCCAGCTCTGGTAGCTCCTAGCTGGATGATATTTAAAAACTCCATTTCCCTTTTCTGGAGTAAAATAAGGAACGGCCCTGTTGGAGAGCAGTATGCAGAGAGATTATTTTACCCATGGATTTTGGAACTGGGCCTGCTGGGTTTGAATCTCTTTTCCATCCTCCATCAGCCTTGAGACCCTATATGACATACATAAGCTCTCCCAACCTTCATTTTCCCTTACGTAAAGTGAGGATAGTAATTGTACCTACCTCATAGAGTTATGGGGAGAAATGAATGGGCTCATGTACGTTGAAACCGTGTAACATAATGCCTAACACATGGTAACACTCAATAAATGTTAGCTGTTATTATTTTATGAGGATTTGCAAAGGTGGAAGTAGATAGTAAAGGGAGTAGATGGAGGAAATAACTAGCTATTTTAATACCAACACTACTGGTGACCACTGGCTACTAAGTTATTTGAAACTTCTCAATGGGCGATGGCCACCACGGTATGCTCCAAAGGTAGCACGGTTAATTAGTGCAGTTAATGATTAAATTGGAAGATATTAATGAAGTTTCTGGCTTCTACTAAAATAAAGCTTCTACTTTAACACCCAAATCACTTACACCCATAAAGAAATAGGAAAATGCCCATAAGGAAGTCAGGCATATGTGTCTTGCCCACTGACAATGAGGTCATGACTTTTGTCCTCAGTAGACAAAATGTGGACCATCTGTTTGGGGGTAAGAGGATTTAGAACCCATGTCATTCAAGAGGCATCTGAACTCCATCAAAACATCTTTCTGAGGTGTGTCATCCAAGTCTCTTTTATAAGTTAAATTGTGTCCTCCAGAAAGATATATTGAAGTCCTAACCCCTGATACCTGTGAATATGACCTTATTTGGGAATGTGTCTTTGCAGATGTAATCAAGTAAACATGAGGTCATACTAAATCATACTGGGCCTTCATCAATACGATAGGCCTTATGCTCTCATAAAAAGAGCAGAAGAGACACACAGACACACAGAAGGACACCAAGTGATCATGACATAGAGATTGAACCAATGTGTCCACAAGCCAAAAAAAACACCAAGTATTTCCAGAAAATGCAAGAAGCTAAGATAAAGGAATGGAACACGTTTCCTCTTACATCCTTCTGAGAGGCTATGACCCTGCTGATGACGGCTTGATTCCAAACTTGTAGCCTATAAAACTGTGAGCCTATAAAACTTTCCATGTTTGAAGCCATTCAACTTTGTGGTACTTGTTACAGCAGCCCTAGAAAACTAATATGGTTTCTGATTAAGACAAATTGCAGTCTTGGTTAAAAAAAAAAAAAGCAAGGAAGGAAATAAATTAGGTGTCTGTAAAAATATATGGCTATTCTCATTTGTACGTATTTAGAGAACTATGCACACAAGAACTACGCCACCAACTACCCACTAAACTTATTCCCATTTTGGCAACTACTTGGCTATTCCCTCACATTGAAAAGCTCTTGTCCTAGATCTTACCATGTACTATGGTTTGGATGAGTGGCCCCAAAGGTCTGTATATAAAGGTTTGGTTCCCAGGTATTGAGAGGCGTTATGGACCTTTAAGAGATGGGCCTAGTAGAAGGTCCTTAAGTCACTGGACATGGGGAGCATGCCCCTTCTCTCTCTCACTCTGCTTCCTGATTCAAGATGTGGGCACTTGCTTTGACACACTCCCTCCTTATGGTGCTATCCTTGCTGGAGCCCCAAATCAGTGGGGCTACCATGAGCCAAAATAAACCTCTCCTTACTTCATAAGTAGTTTGTCTCAGTTATTTCATTCTAGTGAAGCAAAACTGACTAATATATAACTCCCTTCCAGCATTCAACTTCCTAGGTAGATTTCACCCCTTTAGAGAGGCCTTGGAGGACCATTCTCTCAATGGTAGCACAAAAAACTCAGACATTCTTTATGATTTCCCCCTGATATGTAGTTCCAAAACACAATGCTATATGAAATCTTATTGCTTACGAGTGACTTGCCTCCCCACTGTGGTGGGATGTTCCCAACCACTAGAAAGGACTGTTCAATCTCG
This sequence comes from Glaucomys volans, assembly GCA_020662805.1. Lineage (NCBI taxonomy): Eukaryota > Metazoa > Chordata > Mammalia > Rodentia > Sciuridae > Glaucomys > Glaucomys volans. The sequence goes on from JAJEJO010002560.1 coordinate 476,408, forward strand.
GGCCTCACTCCATCTCCAGCACCCAGAAGTGAGTCTTGTTCATAACAGAAACACAATTCTATATTCCATCACATTTAAAACGAACTTTATTGTAAGATTTACCTTTACTGTATGTGACCTTAAGAAAGAAAGAAAAAAAAAACTGCTAATTAAACTCTGACCTGACAAAGACAGAGAGACACAACCCAACCCCAGAGAAGTTGAACTGAAAAAAAAAATGTCTTAGATACAGAAAAAATGGTTTATGTTCTAATAGTAATGAACCTACACAGAATTCTCTGAAGGTCCCACATGTACAGAGTAGAGGGAAAAGAGAGGGCAGGTGCCAGGGGGGCCCTGAGAGTGAGGCCAGTGTCTACCACAAAGAACATCAGGCCATTTCCAGGGTTCATAGTGGTGTCATTGAACTTCAGAATCCCAGCATCAGCCAGACCACCAAAAGATCACCCCATCTACTGGATTTCACAGCCTATGTTAGTTGACACTTCGTGGAAGATAATACACATTCAGGGAGATGCTTGCATTTCCTTCCTCCTCATAATGACCTTAGAGGCAGGCAGGTGAGGGAACTGAGGTAAGGGGAGTTAAATGGCTTGCTCAAGGTCATCAGATAACTAGTGCCATAGCCAGAACCTGAACAAGTTCCCCAAACACCACATCCAGACCTTTGCCACATATCCAATTGACTCTAGTGCCTAACCCAAGCTAATCACAGAGCTTACATGCAAATAATTGCTTAACAAAATTAAACTGCAGTGACTTCAGCTGGTGAACATTCTGGAAACATATAAACAAGTGCTTACATGCCCTCAAGAAGATCATCTAACATCTTAGCTTATGACTCATCCATTAAGCCTCCCACCCCTGACCACCTTGTCCCCATTCTGGGTCCAAAAGCCTTTTTATGTAAATGAACTATTGAACTGGTGGGAGAAAAAGTCTGGGCTCCTTTGGGGGTGCATTTTGGAGCAGTTTGCTGTTTTCTTAAAGCTTGGGGAAGAGTAAGCGGTAATCAATAGTGAAGCCTGCTTGAATCTCAGAGGCTCGATGAAGGTGCTTTTGAAGCACATCACAGAGCTTGATTTTCTGTTATTTAGTGCCAAAAGTTATTACCTCAGCAGCAGTGCGATGTCTAATTTATACCAAATTGTTAGCTGAAATCTATTAAAGTTTATTAGCACCATCTCAGAATACAGTAACATCTCACTGGTTCTGCTTCTGTTTAAATTGACCAACTGATTTAACTCTATTAGCTTTGAGGCTGAGATAAACCGGAGTCCACGGGAGTCATTCACAGCACTGGGAGAGAATGAATACAGACGAAGATTGGGGTATTTGGGGTGTTAGCTGCTACCAAATTGATGTTGGCTTCATCTCTCTCAATGCAGCCTCGATCTTGTTATTCCATTTTAACTAGGATGGGAGGCTGTCCTCAGAATGCAGAAAGCCATTGACAATATGATGGACCTTTTGGCAAAGAGAGAGAAACTTCCAGAACTGTAGGACTGACAGTCCACAAGGGTGATTTGGGTCAAAGTGGAATGGCTGGAAGAAGAAACCATTTTTCAAGACATTTCCCCAAATTGCCAGCAAATTCATAACTTCTTGGGGAAAATTCCAATTGGAATGAAGGAGTATAAAAATACTTATGTTAACAACAGAAAGAAGTTCTAGATTCATCCTACCTGTCCCCAGGGTCAGAACTTCAAAGAATTCAGACCACAAACATGTGGAAACTTCTCAGTAGAGGCTGAATGACCATCTCCAGTGGTACACAATGTTTGGTTGTTTGGGACAACCTAGAACAGTAGGAACACTGGCCTTAAAAGTCACCCTGATCAGCTTTGAAAATTGACCTTATTGCTTACTGGGTGTGCAGTCTTGAAAAAGTGGTGAAAGTGGTTAAAATTTTTTGTGTGTGAATGTTTGAATGCTATACATTAAATATCTAGCAAAGCCTCAGGTCACTGCGACAAATATCTAGACAAGCAACTTAGAGGGAATAAGTTAATTTTAGCTCACAGTTTCAGAGGTTTTAGACCATGGGTAGCTGCCTCCATTGCTCTGGGCCTGAGGTGAGGTAGAAGATCATGGCCAGAAGGCATAGTGGAAGAAAGATGAGCAGCTCATGGCTGCCAGGAACCTGAAGGAGGTGAGGGGTCCCAGGGGAACATCCCCAGTGATCTACTTCCTGCAACCATGCCCACCTGCCTACAGTTTCTACCACCTCTCAGTAAGTGGTCCATTCAAATTATTAACCCATCAATGGATTAATCCACTGATGAGGTTAAAGCCCTCATGGCCCAGCCTCTAACCTTGCTGCATCAGGAAGCAAGCCTTCAACACATGAGCTCTGAGTGGATGTTCCAGATTAAAACCATCACCCATAATCAACATTAGTTTCCTTATCTTTATCTCTGCTTGGCAGTTTACAACCATTTGATGAATTACATTTCTATTTTGCTCTATACTTCATCTAAACTCTCCTATTCATTGTCTTTTTCGTAGATGCAGCAGGAATTGATAGCTGTTTTCTATGTTTGGATATCCTTGATTTAGAGGTAAAGAACCCCAACCAATATCAAGCCATTGATGCAGTATAGGCTAAGAAAGTTGGATTACTAAATTCTGCTCCAGTTCCCCATGTGGCCATTATACCACAGAGACGTACTTCTGAAAAAGCAACCCTCACACCAAGGGTCAATGTTAGCACCAGAACTGTACTGCCTCAGAGGAAGCAGAAACAAAATCTTCAATCACTTAGAAGGACCTAGAATAGTGCTTGGCACATGGCAGCTACTCATTATGTGTTCACGGAATAAAGGAAGAAATGAATGAACCTGGCTAAATGCACTCCATTGGGATCTCCAGAATGAAAGTGGGAGGATATAAGAAACTATGTTAAATAAGAGACAAAGTAGGAAGATGGTAGAAAGAGTTACCAAAGTACCTGTCTGTGATCATTCAATGAGTACATTTAAAGTACACTCTGTTCTGAATCAAAGGCAGCCAAACTATTCAAAAGCAAGGGAGAGCAAGCTCCTGGGGCACTGAGCTATTAATGCCTGAGAGGTCGAGCTCTCCAAGTAGTCAGACCTGACTCTCCACACCTTCTACTCAATGTTACCTCCAGCACTTGACCCTTGAACTTTTTCAATACACTCCATGTCCCTACTACCTGGTATAATACCTGACTGCAAAATCAAGCTCAAGACTTTTCCTGCATGAAATGAATAAGGTCAAGCACAGAAGATGTCATTAGCTCCACTATACAGCCTAGGAAAATGAAGTCCAGAAAATAAACCCAATGGAAGGTCTTCATTCTTTCACAAATGTTAATGCATGCCAGCACTGTCCTAGTGTGGAGGATGTGAAAATAAACAGGACAGACAGTGTCCTTGCCCTTACGGAGACAACATTCCAATGGAGAAAAACAAAGAGGAAAGTCTGCCCACACCAATATGCCTACAGAATTGCGGCATGATAGAAGTTCAACAAAAGGTGGAGACAGAGGACAATGTTTACAGGAAAATCTAGGTAAAGTAATAAGAGAAGCCCTGTTGGAAAAGGTGGGATTCAAACACATATCCAATGACTGGCTAGAAAATCAAGGAGTTTTTAAAAAAGAAAAAATAAGAAGCCAGGGAAGGAGAGAAGAGCTGACTGGTAGAATTGATGAGTGTTCCAGGCAAAGCCAAAAGCTCATTTTATAACTTCACTCAGACAAGAGCTCAGGCAGTTTGAGGAACTAAATTGAAATTCTGAAGTTTAGTTCATGGGATATGAGAAGACGTAAGGAAGATGGAACCAGAGATATAGGTGGGGCTGGAACACATATAGCTTGGGAGGTCATGGATTCTATCATAAATAAAACTGGAACCACAATCAACTGAAAGGTATTAAGTGAGAAAGTGACATGATTAACTTATAATTTAAGAAGATTACGCTCTGCTACAAAATGGATGGGGAAAGAGGACCAAGAGTGGAAGTTGGTTGGCAAGTTGGGACTCTATTCCTGCTGGAGCAAGAGGTGATGGTGGCTTCTCTTGGACAGGTAGAGACCTAAGAGGAGACTTGACTAGAGAGCTGGGTAAGGTTGCAACAGGAACTAATGCCCAGGTTGACTCTCCACACCAGTTGTCCAGCTGGGTCTTTTTAACTGACCAGGCTCTGTGATGCACAGGAGAAAGGCAGGTGACTGGAAGGGGAAGTGGGAAGGTCCTTAGGAAAACATGTCTGGAACACTGTGCTTGAACTAGAGCCTACAGCCCCTGAGGGTCTGACACAATATTCTCTCTAAAAGAAATTTTTTATTGTCACATGAAATTTCAATGACAAGTGAAAAGAAATCAATAGAAGTCTATTGTGGAGTATTTGGATGAGCACCTTGTAATTGAGTTCGGCTGCATCATTTCAGAAAAAGATCTTTGTTTTGTTTGCCATCCTAGAGGCTCCAAATACTACTACCTTTGTTCTCTTAGAAAAGACTAGAGAAGGATCCAGTGAATAAGTTCAGAGGAAGTGATGAGAAATGGAAACGAAAGATAAAAGCAATGTCAATGCATGATACCCTAGGTCTTCTACCCCAAGAGAAACTGCATCAAAGTCCAAAGTACAATAGCCATGTTTAAGGAGGGGATTCCATTTCAGCCAAAGGACATTGTAGTCCCCAGTTTTTTGTTACTATAGTGAATTACCTGACACAGGCTACTTATGAAGAAAAGAAGCTTATTTAGCTCATAGTTTTGGAGAGTCAAAGTCCAAGATCAAATGACTCCACTGGTTTGGCCTCTGGTTAGGGTGGTTGATAGTAGCCCATTGGGGCAGGAACACATGTCAGAGCCAATGATCATATCTCAAACAAGAAGAGAGACTGAGACCCCATAATCCTTTATAAGGGTATGCACCCAATGACCTAATGATTTCTCACTAGGACCTTAAAGTTTCCATAGCACTTGCTAGTACTGCCACCCTGGGAACCAAACCTCCAATCACAATGGAATCTTGGAGGATGTTCAAACCATACCCTAACTGTAGCAAACATGATTCATCCTATTTACTTAATATCACTAATTTGAGTTTTATTGACTCTGCAGTGATGTTCATATTTAATTTCTAGTGTGTTTTGGTTTCATAATTAACTAAAACAATTAGCACAAGAAGTTTTTATCTTATTTTATGTTTTAATATATTAACATTTTAATGAAAACCTTTTATAATCTCATTGAGGTCACCAATGATTATTTTCCTTTCAAAAGAATCTGTGTTTGAGTCTGTGTTACTCAAGTTTGAGAAACTATGGTCTCAACCAAATGAAAATCAAGCAATGAGCTGCCCAGTCCTAGACTACATGATTTTGTTTTGGGGTCTTTTTCCAGGGGTACGGGGGTGGGCAGGAGGATGATGGTAGGAAGACAGAAGAAGCATCAGGAAGGGGAACCATTTGTCCTTCTTGGTACAATTCCCAGAAGGTGCAAAATCTCCTAAAAGTCAAGTTTAAAAGAATGGACTTTAAAAGTGTTGACTTATTATTGGATTCCTCCATTATGATGGGGTATAGTTTCTATCTCATACGAGAGAGAAAAGGCAAGTTATTATCCTCAAAATCCCAGAAGAGGACGCTCAACTAGCTCAACACAGCAATTTCTCCCTCTAAGTACAGTGTAATGAATGTACATTCTTGGGTTGTACATGAAGCTGTTGGCTTGAAGCCAAAGGCCATGTTCAATGGAAACTATATGCCTTTAAACCTTAAACCTTTCACTCACTCAGTAGAGAGAACCACCTATACTGTGAGTGGCTGGCAGCAACTCAGATCATCAGATTCCCATACCCCTTCTGAGTCTCACATAGAGTGAAATTGTGGATGAACTCATCGGCACTCTTAATTTTGTCTTCTCCTCCTCCTTTTTGATGTATTCTCCTAAGAGTTGAATTTCCCTTAGATAAATGGACCTATCATGTGAACAAGCTATGTACACAACAAGTGGGTCTCTGAGGCTATGGTACAGAGGAATGCTAAGCTGTAGCAGAAGAGAGGAGGTCACAAGCACTAGGTGTTATTTTCCATATGGCATTCAAGGTAGGACCAAGGATGCTGGGTAGTGGATATTTTTAAAAGAGAAAAATAAAACTTTTGCCCAAGACTTGCACTAATGGAAAGTACCATTCCTTATCTGTCTGATTGGCATATAGAAACCACAACATCTAAAAACTGATCATGGGAGGACCAGACAAGGAAAATGGGCTTGGGACAGCAAGAGCAGATGAGTACTGATGTCTTGACAGTGTTCCAGGATGGAAAGGTCCATCCAAAATTCAAGAGCAGAGGAAAGCCAGGTATGTTAGCCCAGGGAGGGGGTTGGCTGCTAAAATCGACTTCCTTTGTTTTGCATTGTGCAACACCACTGACCTCCATCACTCATCATTTCCAAGGCACACCGAGCGCATCTCTGCCCCATTGCCTTTTAGGTAAACATTAAACAGCACTGCTTGTGGAGAGCAGCCAGTGTTTGATAATTCATCAGCAGTGGCAAACCTGAGTGTTTCTGTGCAATGAAAATTGCTTTGGCTTCCACAGGGCTCCTGTCACTTCAAGTGCTGATGGTAAATAGCCTTCCTTGGGATTACTATCAAGTATTCATTTTAACAACATTAATTTACAACGTGTTATCCAACTTTACATGGTGCTACATGACTTATTCACGGAGCTGGCCCTTTGGTGATTGGTGTTGATTCATTCTAATCATCACTTTTGCTTAAGATTTTTAGGTTAATGGGACCTAGACTGGAAGAAGAACCTGGCTGGGTGGGTGAGGGGAGAAGGTCATGGGAGGGGCTGAGCTGAATCAATTTCTTCACCTGAGACTTTGGGAGACCAGTGCACCAAGGGAGCAGCAGTAACAGCAGCAATGCTAGAGCTCCCTTTGGTAATTTGCACTTTTCAAGTCTCTTCCAACCTCAGACTCTCAGGACAACCCTGTCAAGTAAACATGGTGGGATGGTTTGAGTGTGGTGTCTGCAGATTGACCGCTTGGGTTGAAACTGAAATCTACCACTTTTTAGTCAAATGCGCTTTGACACGTGACTCAACCCTTCCGTTCCTCCATTTCTTTAAAATGCAGATAGAAATCCTAGTTACTACATGTGGTTGTCGCTAAGTAAATAAAGTGCCAGAGTAAAATACTTAGAAATGTACATGGATTGTGGTAGTTCATACGTGATTCTGCACTTCTTCCTGCGTGCACATAGCAGGTCTACCTTTTCCCAGCTGCTGGGGTTCCACTGTGACCTTGTGACTTGCAGTGGCCAATGAAAGTGGAAGGTTAGGTACCAGTGCAGAATGGAAGCACGGGGCTCCTTCCTTCTGCCTGCCAAACTGGAGTACCTGACCAATCAGGTCCTAGAGACAGGAGACAGGAAGCAGAACTCCCAGCCAACTCATGATGCAGCAAGAATGAAAAATAAATAATCCTTTGTTGCTATAAAGCTTTTTTGACAAACTAAAGTATAACTCATTTTTCCCTGACTGATGCTGAAAGTGGTATATCAACGTTAAGTATCATAATAATCATTATTTTTATTTTATAGAAGAATCTAAAACTCAAGGTAATGGTCCCAAGATCACACAGCAATTATGTGTTAGAAACATATTAAAGGCCTAGGTCTTAAAGGGGACCCAAAGGGGAATATAGTAGAAATAGAAATTTCCTAACTACATGGAATACTTAATATGTAAGTGAAAAAAAAAAAAAAATAGGCCTCCCTACTTCCTAGCTGTGCTTCAATTCCTTCATCTATAAAATGGGAAAAATAAAATAGCATCGAGTACAGAGGACTGAGAATGAGAAAACACATGTCAAATGCTCATAGGATTATCTGGAATACCCTGCATACTCAATAATGTTCATTACTATTGCTATTATTAATATTACCAAGTGTAACTGTTACTACTTCTTGGTGTCATCAGTCTGTGGATACAAATGATGGCATCCATGCAAATATACAAGCAATAAAGCCAAAGCAGAGGCTCCTAATTGACCTCGCTCTTGCTGGAGTTTAATTTGCTCTTCTGCTTCCATGTGGCCAGTTCTCCTACTATAAACATTTTCGTTACCAGGAAGTCTTTCTTGTTCCTTCCCACCCAAGACTGTCATGTGCTCCCATGGACTTCAATAGGATGCTTCCATTACACATATCCTGCTTGTTTTTACCATTACTGAGGGTCTCTTCTCTCCTGGACTGGACGCCCATGAAGGAATACATCTGTCATGCTCACTAGAGCAAGTGCCAAATATTTATTCACGAGAAGGAAGAAATACGCAACAGATAAATGGACAGATGACATGGGTGATCATTCACAGGAGAAACACATTTTGGTAACAAGCATGTGAAATGATGTTCAGTCTCACTAAATGTTAAAGAAGTGGACAAAAACAATGTGACAATACTTTCACTTTACAGATGAAGACTTGCCCCCACCCAAAAACACCCGAAAATTAACATTGATAACATTAAGTACAGGAGATAATAGGGAGAGGAGACCTACACTATTACCATACATACGCTACAGATTCATAGACTACTACCATATGTTGGAGGGAAATTGAGCAGGCTCTTTTAAGATATTAAATGTGATCTAATAATTTTATCTCTATGATCCTACCACACAGAAAGAATAGCACAAGTATGTTGAGATACATGCATTTAATAGTTTACATTATTTTTGCAGTGAATACAATTAAATCTAGAATGCTCACATACGGGGAATTGGTGAAACTTGGCACTTCTGTGTGATGGAACATTTGATCACAAGGTACAGTCTTATTGCATGATCCATTAGAGTAGGGACTGTGTCCCCAAACCCTAAATCAATACCTGATACACAGTTGGTGATTTTTGAATATTTGTTGAATAAATTAATGAGTTTATGCTGAATGAAAAATTTTCAGGAAATAGAATTAAGAGAAAAATTTTAGCTATTTTGAATAGCATCCAATTTTTGCTTAAAATGTATGTAAATGAACAAATTGACCAAAACTATGTTACTTGATAATTTAATGGATTGCTGGATGGATAGATGATAGGTAGATGGATGGATGAATAGATAGACAGATAGATAGATACAGAAATTATAGAGAAATAATTTTGCCCCAAATTCTTATTGATGGTCTTCTTTGGCAAGAGAATTTGATAATGCTAGAGTTGCGGGTGTGGGTGGGAGGGTTCGTTCCTTCTCACTTTGAATAATTCACTTACTTCCTGATATTATAGGTGATTTTCTTTCTTTTTGATCTTCTTATCTGAATGTGTCAAAACCTCTTTTTAAAAAAATCATGCGATAACTGATAATTATTTCACTCAATGATCCTAAGAGGGCCAATTAGGAAATAAGATACCTTCAAAGTTTCACCCACTTATTTCCATCATCCTCAAAGAAAGTCTTGCCCCCTGTCCATCCTCCCCCAAAAGCAGCCAAGGATAAAGTATGTCAGCAGATACAGCAACAGATGTTAATCGATGGCAAGAAGAAGGTTGCTTACAATAGGCAAACATGCCCTTTGGTACCATCAGAGCCCATTAGGATCTGGATGAGATGGGGGAGGGAAAGAAAAATGAAGAACTAATCCTCTCAAAAATTACCATTTTGATGGCACTCTGTAAATGCCTCATAGAAATTATGGTTTCCATCGGAGTGGCTGCAGGTTATATAGAATCTGATTTGAATCCCAGTTCTAACACAAATGGTGTGACTATGAGAAAGTTATCTCAATTCTTTGAGCTCAGTTTCCTATCTGGAAAAGGAAAATAATACATCAGCCAGGGTAATTAGCATTGGCTGCTGCAACAAACCAATCTCAAACTTCAGTAGCTTACTATAACCAAAATGAATTTCTTACACAAAATGCAATATTCATGCTCTTGGTTGGGTGGTTTCTATCAGACAGGTGTCTATCCACTAGTGTGTCTTAAACTGGGTCCCATAGTAAGCAGAACCATTCTCAGGCAAAGGCTTATATATATGTAAGTGCTTTATTTGGGGCTATTAAATCAGGCAGAGAGACTGAGAACAAGGAGAATGAGGAAGGTTAGAAGAAAGAGTCAGTATCAGGATGCCTTGATGAGTTTTCTACTACTGCCTAAGTGGCTGTAGGATCCCACAGGCAGAAAATCCATGAGATGGACCATATTACTGCATTTATTATAGGAAAAGAGTGAAGCATTTATCCACTGGCTGCCATCCTCATGGATCAAATTTTGTCCCTATGGGGCTTTTGCACCACTATGCACTGGAGTAATCCATATGTTCACCACAACTGTGAGGTTCTAGTGTACCTGAGTTACGTAGTTGAACCTACAGAGAACTGGTAACCTTACAGTGGGTGGAAGAAAGTCCAAGTGAGACCTAGAATCTAAAGATGTGCATTTGAGATGTCCCATCCACAGAGACTCAGGGATACTTATGTATAGGCTTCTTTCACAGTTTAGCTTGCCCATCTTCACACATAGCTACCACACCATGGGAGGGGAAGCGGGAAAAAGGAGCCAGGTCTGGAAGCAGCATATGTTATTTCTGCCCATGTTCTGACTAGATCTGATCACGCACATCAAAGGAGTTATAACAAAAATGCACCCTTCCTATGAGCCCAAGGGGAAAACAAAATGGTTTGATGAGCACAGAATCTTGATTTTCCCCCCTGGTTATATGGGTCATGTCTCATAGCAGTTGAGTGCTTTGATTGAGATCATGAATGTTCAGGGACTGGATGTTCCAGACACATAGTGGGCAGTTGACAAATGATATCTCTAATTAGCATTCTGCAGAATGAAAGATATACATGGCTAAAAAAGGCATTCCTCTATGAGAAAGCTAGCAAAATGACCTTGGTTAGCAGAAATCTCATTCAAATTTGGAGGGTTAGTGCTACTTGTATTTAGATAAGGGACTTATGTTTACAGTCCCTATTGTCTGGGGTTCACAAAGCAAAATTGTCAAGCACAATTTGGGCAGAGGGTTACATAGAGGAAATCAGCCCTCTTGCTACTGAATTGAGCCATTTCTGTTGAATGTACAGGTATTTATCACATCACATGCTTGCTGAGTGTCTCTCTCACCAAGAAAGCAATTGCTGACCAGACAAAACAACTTTATCCAGGGTTTCAGGAAAGGAGTGCTCACCCTTATATTTTCTACATAGGATTCTCTTATCTTGTAGCTCAACCAAAACACATGAACTCTGTCTCTTGGCTTAGAGCTAGGGAAATAGGCTGAGTGTGTGGTGTCCTGAATCCCACCTCTGACCCTGCATGGCATCTGTGATGGTTAGTTTTACCTACCCATTTGACTGGAAGAAGGGGTACCCACATGACTGGGAAAGCATTATTTCTATGTGTGTTTGTGAGTATGTTTCTGGAAGAGACTGGTATTTGGATTAATGGACTGATTAAGAAAGATCTGCCCTCCTCCAATGTGGGTGAGCAGCATTCCACCAACTGAGGGCCTGAATATAATAAAAAGACAAAGGAAAGGTGTGTTTCTTTCTCTCTTCCCAAACCCCACTCTCATCTTCTAGAGTTGGGACATGCTTCTTCTATCCTTGGGCCATCAGAACTCCAGGTTCTCCAGCCTCTGGGCTCTGGGACCTGCACAAGCAGCCTCCAATTTCTCAGGCTGAGAATGACAGCATTGGCTCCCCTGGCCTGAGGCCTTCACAATTGATTGAGCCATGCCACTGGCTTCCCTGGCTCTCTGGATGACCTACAATAGGGCTACTTGGTCCCCATAATCATGTGAGCCAATTCCCCTACTAAATCCCCTTATCTATCTATCTATCATCTATCTATCTATCTATCTATCTATCTATCTATCTATCTATCTATCTCCCTCTGGCAAACACAGTATCCACTCAAAAAGAACTTACTGGTAAGCAACAATATTCCAAGCTCTCTGCTAAGTACTGGGAACACAGAAGAAACAGGTAAGAAGGTCTTAGTTCCAGTTTATTGATAAAGATGTTCGATAATAGCCACATGAATAAAGAACTAATCAAAGATTGAAGAAGTGTGATAAAGGAAAAGTAGAAGGTTCTAGTGCAGTTGTCTTTCCATTGCTATTCTACTCTTTTCATTCGACATCAGAATTCTCTACTTTTCAGCTGAGCATAAAGTCTTTAGAAAAAAGATTAGATTTACCAGACTCCCTTGCAGCTAGTTTATGTCATCTAACTAAATACTAGCCAGTGGGATTTGAGCAAAAGGAGCAGGTTGTTGTATTTTCTCTCCTTATCTCTGGTTGGTTGGAAGTCAGATGTGATGGTAAGAGCTATAGCAATGCTTTCGGACTCCAAGACAGAGCCATGTTGAAGAAAGAGCCTTCATGATGTGGAGCTGCCTGCCAGCCCTCAATGTCTCCCCATGCTTTTTCATGACAGAGAAAAACACTGATATTTAAGGATTTCTTTGTAGGCAAAGCAGGGACTAATTTTTAAGAATATTTCTTCATTTCTGAGACAGAAAAGTTGCTGAGCACATGAATAGGGTCAGGGAAGAATGTTCCAGGCAGAGGAAACTTCATGGGCAAAGACTCTTTAAAGTGGCATGAAGTGGAGTGGCATGAAGGAGGCAGCAGGTGGTAAAGCCCGAGTGGCTTTGGGACTGACTAGGTCTCCAACCTCAGGTCATTGCACTCTTAGGACCTCCATTTCCTTGTCTGTTAAGTGGGAACAGCTGGCACCCTTTGTTCACAGGATTGCTCTAAAGATCAAATGCTAGGTTGAGAGGGGAAAGTAGCATGAAATATTGGCCCAGAGTAAGGGCAATTTGATCAAGTTCAAATCTTGTCTCTGCCTCTGACTAGTTGTGTGACTGGTAGTTAGTTAGAAATACCTCTGTGTGCCTCTGTTTTCCCATGTATAAAACAGAAGTAGAAAACAGTATTTGCTACACAGGGAAAGAATTAAATGAGTTAATATTTGCCAAGCACTTAGAATAGTACCTGCCACACATGACGTGTTGCATATGTGTCTGTCCAATAAATAAGTGTCTGCGACCTTGAATTATCATATTAATGACCTGTAACAGGTTCTACCTGAGACTGAAACTCTGGGATCAGCGACCTTGCGCAGCCACTCCTTGTTATTCCCAAGCACCTAAGGAGGGGCCTTCTTTTCAACGAATCTCATTAAAAGTAACTTTTCAAGCAGGAAATTAAGCCAAGTGCTTAGGGCACTGATTTCTCTGGGCTCCCCTTCTCTAACCCCTGCAACAGTGGGGGAATCACAGTCCCCGCCTGGGACACTGCTGTACCAATAAGTGCCGCACACAAATGGGAGCAGGCGAACTTTTTCTGTAAAGGGCCAAATGGCAAATATTTTAGGCTTTGTGAGTCACACAGTTGCTACTACAACTGCTTAACTCTGCTGAAATCTGCCATCTCAGCCCAGGTGGACCCATGTGGCCATGGTCACTCCACAGTCCATGAAAGAATGAAGGCAAGGATGTAACTGTGCCCCAATAAAATTACTAGAATAAAACATCATTTTGTACATAAAAAATTATGTTTTATTATTGTTTTAAAAAAAGCGTTACTTAATGGACATTGAAATCTTCTTTTGAAATTTTTAACCATTTAAAAAAAATGTCAAAATCATTCCAAGCTTGCAGGCTATACAGAAAAAGGAGATGGATCGGACTTAGCCTATGGGCCACAGTTTGTCCATAACTATTTGGCTCAATGACTGGTACATATAAGTTTTCAATAATGATTGTTAACTCATTTTTTAATATCAGCAATATGGGCATCAGGCAGTGGCCTCTTAGTCCTGCAAGCTAGCATTTCAAATCACCTAAACACCAGGCCTGGTCTGAGACTTTACTTTTTCCTCTTGTCTTTTACATAGCTGGTCCTGAGCTGGGTTAGGGCCAGGAGCTGCAATGGAGGTGAAAGCAGAGTGTTTCATGAAGTCAATGCCTTGGTTCAACAGCTTCCTAAACATCCTGACAGCTTGGACCAAAAAACTGCCAGCTTGAAAGGGACTTAATAAATGGAGAGCCTGTAAAGCAATTCAGAATCTGATTTTGCTGCAAAAGCATGATTTTAACAGATCCGTAGCTATTCCCAACCTTTTAACACTGTCTCCTGTGAGTCACGAGATTTTGATCTTGTAACTAAATTGACTCTACCACAGGTTTCCCATCCTCCTGGGGAAATTCTCTGACATGCCTGGCTTCAGACCCAACCCCTCTCAAACAGACACACACACACACACACACACACACACACACACTCCTGTTTCCAATCATCTTCTATCTCATTTTCTGCAAATTGAAATATATATATTTTTAAATTATCCCTAATGAATGTCAGAATCACCACCCAATCTAGCTCTGGTGGTGGGGGTGGGGGTAGGACAGAAGACATTTCTGTTTAATGTTAATGCTAATATTTGGGAAAGTGGCAACAGATTTAAGACAGTTGTTTGCATCACACCCGAGATCTATTGTGGTCCCAGGCCGGTCAATCAGTATATGGCAATCAGAACATTTCTTTTTCTGGCTTTCCCTTTTTTTTTTTTTTTTTTTCCCCAAGACAGACTGTTGCAGAATTCAACAAGACATGGTTTCAAAATAAATAGCTCAATGAGTAGCTTGGCTGGGACGGAGAGCAGCACTCTGGAAGTACAGGCTTTTCTGGATGGAGCAACGTCGTCCAAATTCTAGGGAGTGAGGGATAAAGCCACTGCTCTGTGTTCCGGGGCCAGTGCCTATCCACAAAAGCTGTCCCAGTGTGTGATGCACACACAGCCCGGGGGGCTGGTTTTGTGAAGCTGAAATGTCTCTCATCTCCTAGAGTTGAGAACAAAATCTAAGCAGAAGTGAACATATTCCTCACAGCAGGGAGGGAGAGAGGTAGGGGAAGGGAAAGAGAAAGGGAGAGAGGGGAGAAAGGAGGGAGAAACACACCGAGAGTAAAGATGGAAGAGAAGAAAGGATTGCACAAACGCAGTGAGGAGAGGGGAGGCAGCAAGAGGAGGTGGGTCAGAAGTGCGGTAGGGAGCACCCTGCCTGGAGTCCTTGCACTTTTTAAGGTGCAGCCTGCCTAGGGAATGGTCTCCAGCAAGATCTGCAAAGAAGAGCTCTCACCAACAGTCTTAGCAAAACAGGTCAATTTTCTTACTAGTCTCAAAATCCTATAACTCACAGAGGGGCTTGTGAGAAGGAAGGATGGAAGGAGAGAAGGGACAGAGAGAGAAATTTCTTTCCTAATCTTCATTCTGCCTTTCGGAATAGGAGGTTATTTCCCCTGGAGTTCTGCATGAAAAACTCAGAGTTCTAGAATTGTGACAAAGCTTCTCTATTGTCCCGAGATGATGAGCATCTTTCTGGGGTGAATTGGGCAGAGGCTTTTCGGGCAAGCAGGGAAAAGTATGGCAGGGCTTGGAAGGATATTCTAGTCCAACAGTCTCATGGCTGTTGAAGGATCCCTGGGTGTGAAATCAAAGCTGAGCTGTGTTTCCATTCTTCCCCATCTAGGAAAAGGGTGAATGGAATCAGAGGTTTTTTTAAAAAGTGCCAAGAGATGAAACTCTCAATTAACCAGGACCTCCTGGTAACCAGGACTTTGGCCCATCTATTGAAAAATGACTTATCATTGTTCCTAGTAAAGACCCCCCAAGGTACACAAGATTTTTTTTTTTTGGTTGTTGAAAGAGCATGTCTTTCAAGACATCAAATAAAAAAAGAAATCCTGTTCAGAAGATTTTTATGTAATAATAGCCAACATTTGTTGACACATTAGATCACCTTATTATAGCCCTGACAGGTAAGTTATGATTACAATCATTTGATAGGAGTGAAAACTGGGACTTAGAGAGTAAGGTGACTTGCTCAGGCTTACAGCGAAGGATTGGAAGAGCTGAGGTTTGAATCCTGATAGTTCCTGCTGATGTTAGAGTCCTTGTGTCTCATCTCTAAGCTACACCACATTTTTGTGCAAAGGTATGTGTTTGCAGGGGAATAAATATGAACATAAATAAAATAGGAAACTTCAAAGTCATGTTGAGTGTATGTGAATAATTTGTGAATGAATAAATAGGGAGGGTTTAGAGACGATGCTATGCAAGAAGGCATGCAGCCTCAGAGTGCCACTTTGTGTTGGGTGAGGCCATTTCTTTCCATTGCAGTTTGTGTGTGTGTGTGTGTGTGTGTGTGTATCTATCTGTCTGTGTATCTGTGCATCTAAGTGTCAGGGAGAGTTTCTTAGAAAGGGGTGTATGTGAGCCAGGTTTTAACAGGTAAGTGGACCATAATATGGACTGATAATGGGAATGAGGTTCCAGAAAGACCAAACAAAGTGTTCAGAGGCATGAAGTCACAAACACCAGGCATTGTTTCAGGAGCGAGAAGCAGCTCCAAATGCCCGAAACTTAAATTGCAAGTTTCAGGGGTGGTAATAGTTGAGAGTGGAGAAGTAGGCAGGAGCCAGAGTTTATAAGACCTTGTGTTTAAAAATCCAAACTCTTTGGACTTACTAGGGCCTTCATGAACTTGACTTATTTGGAAGTATCACACACAGGTTCATGAGGCAGAACGATACGCCTGGTACAAAGTGAAGTTCCTGAGACCAAGCAAAATGGACTTCATCGCTTCCTCAATATGGTCAAAACTTAAGTTTATGAAGATTAGGTCCATATCAATGTTTTTTGGGAAAACTGTCATCTAAAATCAAGTGTGCTATTTTCTTCCTATAGCTGAGCTTTCTCTAAACTGGCCGTTTAGAGTCTGTTTTAGTCAGCTTTTTTGCTGCTGTGACTAAAAGACCAGACAAGAACAATTAGAGGAGAAAAAGTTTATTTTGTGGCTCATGCTTTTAGAGGTCTCAGCCCATAGACAGCTGGCTCCATTCCTCGGGGCTCTAGGTGAGGCAGAACATCATGGCAGAAGAGTGTGGTGGAGGAAAGTGGCTCAGGACATATCCAGGAAGCAGAAAGAGAGACTCCTCTTGCCAGATATGAAATATATACCCCCAAAGGCAGGCCCCCAATGACCCACTTCATCCAGCTACACCCTACCTGCCTTCAGTTACCACTCAGTTAATCTCTATCAGGGGATTAATTCACTGATTGGGTTCAGGCTCTCATAACCCAATCATTTTACCTCTGAACATTTTTGCATTATCTCACAGTGAGCTTTGGGGGGTACACTGAATATCTAAATTATAACAGAGTCCATCTGCAGAATGGGGGTTTAGGAAGGGATAAATAGTGTATGGTTTTGAAAGGTAAAATGAGTGTGTGTGTGTGTGTGTGTGTGTGTGTGTGTGTGTGTGTGTGTGTTGATCTGCCCAGACTCCCAGCAAGCCTCTGTTTTAATAACTCCCTTTCTACCCACAGGGATGGGCCCTTAACTGTCATATTTATACTTTTTGTCCCATCTTATAAATTAATTGGGACAAAGGGACACATGACTCAAGTTAGTTTAAACAGATTTCTCTTCATCAGAAACATGAAATCAGAATTCAGAGATAACCAGTTAGCCTCTGAGAAATATAGAATATGAAGGACATGTTAAAAATTTGGATGCTCTGCTGCTACCATCTTTTTACACATGGAATTAGAAGCAGAAGAACTGGCATATAAAGACAAGAATGAAAGAGACAGAAGTGGAAATCTGAGTGAGGGAATACTGCTGGGATTTCTAGCAATGTTTCCAGTTTCTGATAGTAAGTCCTTTCTGAAACTCAACTATATTCCTTCCCTTGGATTCTAGGAGGCACTTATATTTCTTAGTAAACCTACAGTTTTTGTTTGAGCTCTCTTGAGTTTCTGTTTCTTGAAACTCAGAAGGTTTTGACAGCACCTAAATCAGTCCCCGCTTGCAGGTGGCCACTAAGAGTCATAAAGACCAAGAAGATAGAAAATACCACAGGGCCTAATAGAGCCAAACCAAATCCCCTTATCTAAATAGCCTGAATGCACTCAATTTTTAGATCCTGTTCTCCAACATGGTGCCCCAAATACTCATCAAATACCTCTTAAATCAATCTGGTGCTGAAGTCATAGCTTAAGTGTAGAGGCTAAAGATTTAGCTGGGTCACTTTGAATAGCACCCACTAGTTTGTCTTTTTCTTCCAAAAAGCTTTCATTTAACCCCTCGTCTCACATATTCCTTCTTGACCTTTAATGACATTCATTTGCATTATATCATGGCCTTTAAGTCAGCCTGCTCCCATCACTGGAACCATGGTCTCCCCCAGCAGATGGGAGTCACCTGAGAAGAGGGCTCTATCTTATTGTTTCTATTTCTTCCACACTTTTCATCACAAAACACTGAATCAAATGTTTTTCAAATGTCTTATAGGGAAACTTTCACCAATGAATGACACCCATGTGAAGATATTGTTTTTTCAACCCCCTTCAGATACAACTTTAAGGGAAATGGAGTGAATTCTATGGATGGGGACTCAGTTTGGAGCCTGCAACTTCCCCACCTCTGTTTGAAATTTAGATCTGTGTCAATCCATTGGAACAAGGGAAAAGAGGCAGAATCGCTTCAACCAGGGTGCAGAGCCCAGTGTCTCTCCAAGGAGTTGTTCATCGTGATGCCTATCTCTCTCTGAACAGGTCCACACTGTTTCTTTTCCAGCAAAATGAGATGGAGACTCCAAAACTCCCAGGAGAGAATAAGCAAAAGGATTCACCTTTCCTTTACTCCCAATCTTAATAGTCATATCCAGACAGGACACATATTCAGCGTCTGCCTAAAACTGGAAACTTCTAGCATCTGAATGGCTCTGATCCTCAAGCCCATGACACAGACCTTTTAACCAACTTTCTCTCCCAGGTTACTATTGCAACAAGGGAAAAGAATATGGTCCTCCTTGACAGAAAAATCCATTGCCTTCTTCAGAATATGAAGGAAAGGTCATTTGAGGGAAGATACAAAGCCCAGAAGCAAACCAATGGATTTCCCAATCAGATGGGCTCTTGTCAAGATTTTAGAGTTTCTCCCTTTCCTCTAGCATTTGACATTTGACTAATAGGAAGTAATTCAAGAACCTCTGGCTTATCCAACAGTGATTTCAAAGTTTTTGTATTGTTTCTGAAAGGAGAAAGTCATTTCATCTCACAGTTTGTATTAAACTTTCAAGTCCCATCCAGAATGTTTCCAGGGAATGCTCCACAACAAAACTTTCAACCCATGCTCTTATAAGGAAAACACAAACTGAGCTCCCTAAATCCTTGTAAAAAGAATAGGCAGGGCCCTTCAATCTTTACCATCTTGATTAGGGCTCCCTCTGTTTTTTGTAGGAGATCTTCCAAAAGCTTAAATCAGTGAGCACTACCCTGGGCAAGAAGAGCAGATAAGCACTATTTGACAAATATTTGTTGGTTTTCTGTTGTATGTTCAACTCTTTTCTAGCCACTGTGGGAAAATGGAAACAAAAAGAAAACAGGAAACTTAGTATTTTTAACCCTCTAACAATGTTCCAGGATTTTCAATTTGTGAAATGCTTTCACATATTTCTCATTACACCATTTATGAGACAAGCAATGTGAAGAATGTCTCCATTGGATAGGCAAGGAAATTGAAACTCAAAATGGTTAAGGCACTTGTCCAAAGTTCACACAATGCATAAATGATGGGGAGGAGAGACTAGTGTCCTAGTTTGATTATTTTCAGTGCACTGGGCTTTCCATTTTCCTATGACTCCACTTAACATACAGGGGGACAGCACTGGAAGAAGCAAGGTATGGCCATGCATTATGGCATGCTAAATTGAATGGTCCAATAGGTTACATGAGAGGATCAGGAAGGAAACATATTAGTGTGAGCCAGGGGACCATGGTAGGCTTCATGGAGGACACGACCTTGGGTTGGACCATGAAGAATGAACACAACATTCTCATGAAAGGACAGGGATCAGGAAGAAGAAGGCAGTTTCTCAGCAAAGCAAATAACTTCTCGAAGTGAGATTCCAAAAAACAAATAAAAATGCTGAAATCCATTAAAAAGAAACCCCTAGGAAAGCAGAGCTTGGAAAGTCTTCCAGCTCTCCATCCTCCAAGACCCAGATGATGCCCAGCTGCCACGTTGAGTTTAATGAAGCTTTTGCTGAAAGAATGAAAAGTGGTGGTTGAGAAATTAGTTGATCTTTGGCACTGAGAGAGAGAAGTTGAGGGCGGCTCTTTATCTCCTCTCTTGAATTTCCACACTGGCTTCTTTCCTTTAGTTAGCTCTCCCAGCAAGAACAATGGTGTCACCAGGCTGAGGTCAACTTCATGGATTAGTGGGGGAAGCACTCTACAGTTTCTCTGCTCTGTATCTTCTGCTGGAACTAACACTCAATGAACCAAGGTGACAGATGAGCTGACTTTGAGGCAGAAGGGTTTGGACCACCTATTTCTTGAGCTGCCCAGCAGGAAGAACCCATTGCTGTCATCAGAAAGGTAAAGAAAAGCCAAGGTCAGAAAAGCAGGCATGCTTTTCCCTGCCTCCCCCACCTGACCCACTTCTCCACCATCCACCTGCTTCAGCCACCTCAGGCCCAATCCCAGCTGCCAGATTCCAACCGAGGTAGTACCACAAATTGCCAGGAGATCGCTATCCAAACTGTCACCCATGATCAGAAAAGAAGGAGTTATATAAGTAACTGACAGCACCTGAGCGATCTCTCATTTGGATTAAATCAAGATCTTTAAATATTTATAAAGTTCTGGTATCTAAAATAGCCAGCCTTTGCTCTGCACGTGGGCTGTTGAAATATAGGCCTAGTGTATTCTAAATGGAAGACTCATCTGAACAGTCATATATTTTATTTGTGCGTGACTGTGAGAGTACATTTGTGTGTGTGTGTGTGTGTTTGTGTGTGTGTGTGTTTTGAAAAACCTATTGCATTATGTTAAATATCCCAAGGGCTCAGTATAGAACATGGCTGGAATGAACACAGGATGAGAATCACTTTTTTTCTATCTCATTAGATGGTCTGAGTTTTGAAATCTGCTCTAAGAGTGTGGTAGAGTGTGCAGTGTTGTAGATTAATGCACTGAATACATTTCTACAGTTCTTGATGTGTTTCATAAAAGGTCCATTTCAAAAGTGTGCTGTATTATAGGTGAACACTCTCAGTAAATAATCTTGTTACAGAAACCTAAGCAATTTTTACAAGGCGTATTTCTGGCTGACTGAACAATTTATTCTCCAGATGTCACATTGTATTTTTCCAATATAAAATGAAACAGCTTTTTTTTTTTCTTTTAAGGCCGACTGTGCTGCTTTGTCTGAATCTAGAACAAAGGATCTCCCCTTAAGGAGGCTGATGTGATGTTAAAGCCCATCACTTTAAAATTAACACCACACCTGGGAGGAGCAGGCAGGGCCGTCGCTGACTTTCCTGCTCAGGAATGACACTTGACAATCAGGCAGGACATTCCCTTGGGTCATTCAGTCTAAGAAAACTCACTGGCTTCTTGGAAAACTAAAGAGAGCAAGAGAAAGGGGTTCAGAGAATGAACCAGGGAGAGGAGTGGACCAAAGGCAGGTGTGGAGAGAAGAGAGAAAAGAGGAGGAAAGAAGGGGGAAAGGGGGAGCAAAGGTGGAATAATGGAGTTGAGGGAAGAATAAGGAGAAGAACAGAAAGAAAGAAAATATTAAACCCATGAAATTCTCTGTGAAACAAAGAGTTCTATTACCAAACCGTCTTGGAAAACAGTGTATTCCACATGCACTCTCTTTCCTTAGAGGGTCACAGTGCAGAAGCCTATTAAAGGCACTGAGAAGTCTCGCTGAAGAGAAACTTAGTCAATTTTCATTCAACCCAGTGTTTTCAATCCCATTTCAACTCCAAATCTCTGTCCTTTTTTTTTTTTAATTTTCACAAAGCATCTATGACTACATGACTTGGACATCTTCTGCTAAAAGTCTCTGTCTAGCATATCCATTGTGTTATTTCAGGAGAAGGCTGCCCTCCATCCTCCACATCAATGTACATAAGCCAAAACACTCTCCACAAAGCCCCATGATGTGCACCCAGGGCAAGCATCTGGGACAGTTATTCCCTTTATTTGATTTTTTTACTGGTGTGCTATGATTATATATAATAGTGGGATTCATCGTGACATATTCACACATGCACATAACCTAATTAGGACAGTTATTTCTGAACATGGTAGCTGATGCCCACAAGTTTTATTAATTAGCTTTGGCTATGTAAAGCTACAATAACAAACAATCCCCAGCAGTTGGGTCTATGAAGGCTTATAATTTATCATTCATTTGCACGTCCCAGCAGCAAAGCTGAGGTTCATTACGTATCTTCCCCAAATCTGTGATCCAGGTCTCATGGCACAGAGAACAAAACACTGGGAGTGAGCAGTTTAATGTCTTTTTAAGTTTCTGCCCACAGGTTTTATCCATCACATTGCACTGGAGGAAGCAAGTCACATGATCAAGTCTGATAGCCAGGAGGCAGGAGTACAGTGCTCCCTCCGGGAGGCACAGCAGTCCCAGGTGGGTGGGAAAGGAACCTCATCTGGGAAGAAGAGTGAATGGAGAGAACAATAACACAGCTGCCACGCAGAGATCAGAGGAGAAAGCTGCGTTCTATCCGTGTGTCTGGTGGGAATCCACGTTCTGGATTCAGCCACTTTGTGGCCCTGGAAGGTGAAAAAAAAAGATTAGACAAGTGCTAGAAATCGGACCATTGTAGACACGTTGGTATATGAATGAATACCAGTAGGTCCCACTTTAAGAAATTCGATACATGAAAAGTTAAGTGTGTTTAAGTGTTCACAGAAAACCCTTTGCTTTGTAATAGACTTCCCAGCAAGGGTCCATTAAACAGAGTTGTATTCAATTCAGTGTATTTAGATTGAACCATATAAAATTTGCCATTTTGAGGTTAAAAAAAATACCTATCAGCAATTCCATACAGTTCAGCTTAAAACAAAAATTCAGTTTATAATTTGTCATAAATCACCATCAAGTATGGTCAAAAGACTTCATCCTGGGTACTGACCATGACTCTCTGAGAGGGTCAAGAAGGACTACGAAGTGGTAACTAGTACAAGCAGGAAAGAACACCAGGGTCAGCTCTGTTTGCCCCGGGATCAGGACTTGAGTGCATGTGTTTGGCCATCCCTGATCTCCTGCAGCGACACACAGTATAATCCCCTCTATCAAGACATCAATATGCCCCAGCCACCCCCGAAATTAGGAGAGGTGCCACCCACATGCCAAAACACTAAAGATTTCTGCTTAGAGTTCAGAAAGAATCCAGCTGAAGGAGGCATCATGGATCACTCAAAATTCCCCCTCCTAGGGGTGGGGAGAAACTTTATAAGCACCATCTCCCTGGGTTTCCCCACCGAAACTGTCTTCCACAGCAAATCTATTGATTTGCTCCTGGGAACAGAACAGGACCTTCACCCTGGCTGCTCCCTCTGCCTGCGAAGCTCCCCGCCACCCAGTAGCCACATCCCTTGCTCCATTACTTTTTTCAGGTATCTGCTCAAATGTCTTTGCCAAGAGGCCACCCTGACAGTATGCAATGGCCGTCCCTGTCATTTTGTTCTGTTGCACTTTCCTTCCAAGCTTTCATGATCATCTGACATGATGAACGGCATAGGTGTCCGATGGACACGCAGCAAATGATCCTGAGTGAGCACACCCATGAACCACGTCAGACAGTAACGCGACCATGGCCCGCAGGACAAGGACACGTTGGGGAAGTGGTCCTCGTGGCACAGATTTATTGCCGAAAACCGAAAAAAATAAAGGTTAAAGGAATTCTGTGTAGTGATTTTAAAACTATTTAATCTAAGATTGAATCTGTGAAATTAGACTAAATAGTCTATAAGGGAATAATCTAAAATTAGGAATTGTTTCAGGAGCATGAACGACAGAATGTGTAATGAAGAAAAATACGAAAAGTAAAGAAGTAAAGAAGAGAGTAAAGAAGAGAAAAAATGATAAATACAACCTCAGTCAAAGGTGAATAAAGCATTAAAATGAAAGGAAGAGAAAAGTGATAGTGGGGGCCAAATCGGGAGATCCAATGGACACAGGAAAGAATTATCAAAAGGGAAAGAGCAGAGGAGAAGCAAAAAAGAAAAAGAAAAAAGATTGTCAAAAACGTGTTTGAGCTAAAGGGAAGCCTGAGTCTGCAGATTGAAAGGGTTTTTTCTACACCAGGCAAATAAAAATAGGCCTTTTAAAGCACTGACTTAATTTGAGGACCAACAACTATGTGCCAATCACTGCTCAGTGTTCCCCATGCATCATTTCCCTTAATGTCCCCAACCACAGGCAGGGTGAGCTGATGTTGTACCCATTTCACAGATGCGGAAGTGGGTGTCTTGAGAGGTCAAATGAGCAACCCAAGGTCACACTGAAAGCAATGAGCCAGGAGTCCAGCCTTTCTGCCTCCCAAGCCTGACTGGTCATCTGCCACTCTGCCTTATAATGAATTTGAAGGATTCAGGACAGACTGCATGACAGGCCCAGCACTTAACAGGTACCTATGATGTTTGCAATGAGTGCAATACACCTTCTCCCCTCAGAGAGCTTTTCAGGCCTTGAGTTGCTTTTCCAGAGATGGGGATGCTTTTCATGAGCCATATGGCCTCCACCCCACCTCAGGGAGGACCCAATGTTCATTGTAGCATGAATGGGCAAGGTCAGGAGTGCAGAATTTGTTCCCCAAGCAAAGCAGAGTGCAGTGGTTAAGTCTGACTCCTGGTCTTGTCACCCCTAGCTGTGTGATATTTTTTTTTTTTTGAAAATTAATTAACTTCTCTGTGCCTCAGTTTCCTTATCAGAAAAAATAATGATGATAATCCACTCATAGGGTTCTTGTGTGGATTAAGTAAACTGAGACACATAAAATCATTGGATCAGTGGGTGACAGGTCAGAAGCTCCCAATAAATGAGATTTTGTTGAGTCTGTGGCCTTGATCAATCTCTAAACTCAGGACCTTGCACCCTAGATCCCCTCCACAAGGCGCTGCTGCTGACTCAGATTTTGCTGCATTGAAAAGGTTCTATGCCTGATTTTACTGGTTTCTAGCCAGCCCCACTTGACACCCCTCTGTAGAGGGCCACAGCAAGCCCTGTGCAGCCCACTGTCTCTCCTTGGGCCTTCTGCTCGGTCTCTCCCGCTTCACACCATTTAGTCAATGCCATTAATCAAAATCCTATAGCAGAAAACGCATGCATAAGTCCCACACATTTATTGCTATGGCAACAATTCAGGCACTTGTCCCAGTGTCAAGCTATATCAGTGGAGATAAATTCTATTGTTTTCACAGTGACAGTTTTCTCTGTGTTGGACTTAATCCATGGAAAAATATAGCCTTTCTCCTTATTTAAGAGAGTGAGAGAGAGCTCAAGAGAAAGAGAAAGTGACCTCTGGGTTTCTTACCCAGTGCATTCAGAACTGAAACCAAATTTTTTTCCTTTCTTTGAAAAATGAAAGAAGACATTCAATGATTTGCAGCAGCATCATACTGATCAATTGATCAGCAGTCTCCCCATCACCAAGATTCTCCTATTGAGAGCTTAGAGTTCAGGGAGGATCCAAATGCATTAAGAAATTTGCAAAAACCTGCTCTGCAATGGCGTTCACTGTCCTGGCCCATACTGGGGCCCAGCTCTCTGGATACACTGGTGAATTCAGCCTGATGCCTCAGCAAACAGTGTTGGTAAATAGAAACGGCTTTCTTTGAATGATCGTTTTCCCCTGATGAATAGCATCTCTCACCCAGAGAGACAGCCTCTTCAGTTCTGGGGAAATGAAGGGAAGGTTCTCTCCGCCATCCTCCCTAAACATCTTTGCCTGAGCCTCAGGGCTCCTCAACATGGCAACCTAGCTTCTCTATTTTGTGCATTGGACAGAAGCCTGCACATACCACACTGTACTTCTGGAGGATGCCGATTTGTCTTTTGTAAGCCCCTTGCCCCACTTCCAAACTGAATCACTTTTCCATCCTCCCTGCTGGAATCAAGGCCCCAGAGGAAATTTACATTTGAGTCTAGAGGTCTTTGGGGGTGCTGGATGTGTCTAGGACTCTATTAGAAGCTAAGGAGAATGCAAGAGAAATAAGAAATTGTCCTCAGATTGCTGCTAGTACTGGGGAAAACACTAACATTCATTCACTCACTGCTACCAACTATGAAAGCACCTACTATGTGCCAAGTGCTTGCTGCACAACACTTGTGTATTAGTTTCTTCTTGCTGTTGTAACAAATCGCAGCTCAGCAACTTAAAGCAGCACGACTTTATTCTCACATTCTGGAGATCAGAAATCCAAAATTCATCTTACTGGGCTAAGAGTAGGGTGTTATCAGAGCTGCTTCTTGAAACTCTAAGGGAGAATCATTTTCTTTGCCTTTTCCAAATTCCAGGCCACCTACATTCCTTGGCTGGTGGCCTCATTCTCTCATCCTCAAAGCTGGCAACACTATTCTGAATCATTCTAACAGTGTCTTTGCTCTGGTTCTGCCCTGCCTCCCTCTTTCAATTTTAGAGACACTCGTGATTATAGTGGGCCCACCCAGATAATCAAGAGTCATCTCCCTATACCAAGGCCAGTTTATTAGCATCCTTAACTCCATCTATAGGTTCCATTCCCCCCATGGAATACAACATATTTACAGTTTCCAGAGATTAGGATGTAAACATTTTGAAGAGACAGGGGAAGCATTAATCTGCCTCCTACAATCTGTGAGCTTTGAAATCTCCCTGTAAGGCAGGTACTACGATCCTTATCTTACAGATGAGGAAACTCAAGGTCTGAGAATTGGAGTCTTGCCCAGGGGCCATTATAGCTAAAGAAATGGTGCAGCTGGAAATGGAACACACATTCCAAAGCATCCCACATTGTCTGCCTCCTGGACCACAGTACTTCCCCCTCATCTGTTCACTCAAGAAATAGTAATGACTGTGCATCTCTGAGAGACATGTATTTGGGGGCAAAAGATTAAAAGAAAAACAAGGCCCTGCTCAAGACAGAAAGACAGGGTGGTGTGTAATAGGTGAGGAGTTGTGCTATTCCTGCGAAGAGGAAACTCAGTGTGAGCTGAGGTAATCCAGGAAGCCTTCTAAGGGGTGGTGGGACTAGGACTATGTTAAACAAGTTATAGAAAAAATGGCTCCCTTCCTTCCAGGCTTACGTATGTGAACGTGGAGGAGGGGTGCCCTCAACTCCTGTCCCGAGCCCCTCAGGGAGCCCATCCCCAGCAGGAAGGCTCGATTCCCTCTAATACTGAAACTCAGTGTTGCTGTTCCAACTTCCACAGAGGCTTCAGCCAATTTCCACCAAGGTCACTTCCCTTAGGATTACAGAAGGGTTCTAGAGGTAATGGTGCTAAGGACTGAACTCTATGAGGTTGCAAGGTAGGTCTAGTAAGACGTGCATTTCACACAGTCTCCTTTACATTTTGTTTCTTTCTTCTCCCTCCTTTCTATTCTTTCCTTCTTTTCCCTTCTCTTCTTTTCTTTTTTGACTTCTTTTTCAAAAAAAAGAAATTGGGGCCACAATTTGCCTGTTCTGTGTCCTGAAGACTCTTCCCTGAGCCTCATCCATATGAATGAGGCCTTGGCTCTTGGGGTCATCCTAGCTGCAGCTCACATTAACTCCTTCGGCACTGGGTCCTGCTAGGCCTGGGGCCTGGGGAGGCCTCAGCCCCTTAGTTCTGAGCATGCAGTAGCAGAAGGCCACCCACAATTCTTTTCTGGTTTGGCACAGGGGGAATTGCTTAGAGGATAGATTTCCTGTACTCCTGGGCCCTTTGTCCAAACACCAGATCCCAAGAGGAACTCTGCACCTGGTTTAAGGTGTGGGTCCCAGGAGAAGGATGTGATGGGGTACCAGGAAAGGGTCTTTGCAATGGCATTTCCCTAGCCATGAGAAACCTCTCTCCATGAATTATGGAAGAAAGATGACATTTAAACATTGAGTTTGAGTATAGTGGGTAATTCTGAAAAGAGATTCAGAGAATGTAAGAGAGAAAAACAGGCAATAAGGTCTGGAACGAGAGATGGAGAGAAAAGAAGGAAACTTGAGAAATGGCAGGCAGCTCCGCTGGGCCAGAGCAACAGGCATGAAGAGGAGAGGGAAGGATTTGGTGGAAGTCACAGAATTTCTGGATAGGAAGTGCCTAGGAGAAGCAAGCTGACAGGAAGGAAAGGAAGATGCCCTCCCAGAATTAGTTACCAAAGAGGATCAAATATGATCTCAAACAATGGTGGAGGCAATGGAGATTGTGGAGGCATAAAGGCCAAACCTGGATGTATTAAAGCACAAGGAAAGTGAAGAGGAGGATTGCAGAAGGCCTTGGGCAAACCAGCCACTAGACAGGGCTTGGAGAGGCCACCATGGTGGAAGTAGGGGTTAAGGGAGGGAACTCAGAGGGGGTCATGAGGGTTCCTTTGTTTTTTGATATTCTTGTTAGTTATTTATCATAGGACCCATAATTTTAGACAGCAAGAAGCAGGACCATATAAAATTCCTTGCACCACATAAAATCATATTGGCCAAAACCTGCTCAAAGACAAAGAGCCTTCTATATCATGGGTCACAGAGCTTAGGAAGATCTTCAGGAAAAGGTACCAAAGAACAAAAGGGATTTTGAAATGAGGTTAAGGCCTGTTGTTGCCCCTAGAGCATCAAGCAGAAGTCCTTACTCTAAGACAGTTTCCCAAATTTCAGCTGATTATGTCCCTCCATCATATGATGGAACAAATCCCTGCACTATGTACGTATTTCTGGACTATTCCTGAACACCTCTCTGTGTTTTTTGCTTATTTGTTTTTAAATGACTTATTTTTCTAGTTAAATTTATAAAGAAGATGTATTTTATTATTACCAGAAAATGGCCATCACCAAAATGCATTAGAAATGAAGCAAGATGATACATGGATACAAGATAAGTGCTTATGATTCCCACTCATGTTTTTCTTTTTATGGACTAAAATCCAATCTGTTTTCATTATCACCAATCACTAACAAATTTTTTTTATTTGTTCTAGTTTGTTGTACATGACAGTAGAATGCATTTCCCACTGATGTTTTTCTGCCTGAGATCTGGCATCTGCTCAATGAGGGGGAATTGGTTAAGAGTGGTGAAGTGTTAGTTGAGACAGCGCCTCTTCAAACAGAAACCTTCTCCAAGAGGCAAATGAAAGGATTGGAAACAAATTGATACAGAAGCAACTTTCTCACCATCTGATTTAATGTTGCATGAGTGTGATATCTAAAGGAATCTCCCACAGGTCAGTGGTAGCGTCCAGTATTAGGGGAACGTTGCTGAGAGGTATTGTCTTAGTATAGTTCTCCAGAGCAGCCCAGGGCAAAGTCAATGGGTGAGGACTTTCCTGGGGTATATAGCACAAGGGCATCTCGAGTGAGGAAAAAGAGATGAGAGGCAGGCAGGAAGGAAAGACAGATACAAGGAGCTTTACTGAGCTGGCCTCACAAGAAACACAGTCAGTTGCCTGACCAAGTAGGACATCTCTGGAGAACTATGGGAATGCTTCAGCTTGGGACTGTCAGAAGAAGGAAGGATAAGGAACTCATTTGCAATGTTTTCCCCTCTTTGGACAGAGTTTGTACCATGAAGCACACAGTCCTCCACACTTCTGGTTTCTGTTGTCCCTTGGATCCAGTCTAGTTCAGCTTGGGCACTAGAAATGTTAGAGCAAACATGACGGAGGTCGTACTGGAATGTCACTTCATGCCCAGGAGGCTCAGGGGCCAACAGTGCTAGGGGATGTAGTGATATCATGGTGGCAGTGGCTGAGATTCCTCCGCGTCCTTTTCTGTACACCAGAAGGCTGCAGTAAGCATGTGGGAGACGCCATTGCACCCTGTGATTCTGTGGCCCCCAGCAGCTCCATCACCCTTCTGTAGAGTGAGGCAGCAGGGCAGGTAATGCTGGAGATCCCCCCACCACCACCCCACGGACCTGTGGTTCTGGTGGGCAGGCAGGGCCAGGCAAATCCCTGGAGGCACATGAACTTGTTCCTGCACTGGAATCAATGAGGCTCTCCAGTTTATTGAGTTGATACAAAAACCCAGGACAATAGGAAATAAGGAGAGATAATTAGGGGAACATGCTTGCTTTTCTACAACTTACTATAACTGGGAATCAGAGAGAATTTTTAGAGCAGGAAGGGATACCAAAACCATCTCTAATCAACCCCTTTATGGTAGGAGGAACTGAGTCCCAGAAAAGTGAAGAACTGTGCCCACAGTCAGAGTTAAAGCAGAGACCTGAGCCCTGCTCTCCAAACCCTGAGACCGGTGTGTCTGCCACCCTGGGTACACAACAGCCACAGGAAGAATGACCTTCTCCATTCTTCTCAGTGACATTGCATTAATCTGCATTATATCTCCTAATTATTACTTTGCTTAATATTTAATGTAGACTTAATGCTAAGTCTTAATCTTAATGCTTAAGGTCCATGCTACAGAAGAAGCTAGAAACTAAAGCAGCAAAGTTGTGTTTACTGTATCTAGCCTACCATTCTGTCTAAAATACTACATTAATGTAAATTAAATATATTTTAATATTATATACATATATAGTGTACACACATGTGTGTGTTCACACACATACACACACACACACACACACACACACACACACTTTTAAAATTCTCATAAAGTTCTTGGTGACAGGCCAGTCTCTTTCACCAACCTCAGTGACATTGGAAAATCTCTCGTTAGGCAGCCTGGCATTATCCGGCATCTTTTCCCTGGCAGATTGATGTCGTTTTTCTTTTCTGTTGTTGTTGTTGTTTTATTTTGTTTCCCATTTCTTAACTGACATTTTGAAGTGTGCATTTATTTTTCTTTTTGTGAAATGTTCTTTTGTGAAAATGAAACTGTTTGCCTAACAACTTAAGATTTTTGTTGTAAAATGCTTGGGGTTGTTGTAAGGAACTTTCCTCTCTGGGGGAAAAAAAATAAACTTGTGAGACGAGTCTAAATAGCTGAACTGGGGAGCTGACTCAAAGGAGTGGCCTTGGAGAGGAAAATGAAGGAGTTTTACTTTAAGATATTATGGGGAGGGGTGGCCTAGGGTTGAGCTCAGTGGTAGAGCACTTGCCTAGCACATGTGAGGCACTGAGCTCACTCCTCAGCACCACATTAAAAAAATAAATAAAAATAAAGTTATTATGTCTATCCACTACTGAAAATATTTTTTTAAAAAGATATTACAAGTGCACTACCATCTTTCCATTAGAGTGGGGAAAGGATTCCATTTTGTTTGTCCAGAACTTCCTGTTTTGCTCAAGGAAGCAACAAGATGTTAAAATGAGATAGCTAGAGGGTTAGGTAGTAAAAGGGGCATTTTTTTTTAGGAGTCCAAAGAGCTAAATTTTCTAAGTGCAAAACTGGACTAGCAGCAATACATTTCCAGTCTCACCAAGAACTTTCAGTTTAGAAATGAATTATGGAGGACATTGTAAGAGGACAAAACCAGAATTCCCTCCTGGAAACACTTGTGGTCAAACAGAGAAAGTCAACACCTGCTCAAACTCCACAGTGGACCTTTAGCCATTGGAGGGGTCTGTCAATCCACTCCACATGTCCCCTGCTATGGTAAAGACTAGTCTCTGTCTCCAGAGTTTAGGCTTCTTTCCATGATGTAATGTCACTAGGAAGCCACTGCCCCACCTGAGGTTGTTTCCCAACCTTAGCAATTCATTGGGGCCATATGAATGAGTTCTAGCCAACGAAATGTGAGCAGAAATCATGCTTGTCACAAGGGGTCAGGGCCAAGCAAGCTTCCTTGTGTTTTTTCCCCAGGAATCCAGAAGACTCACAGAGTAAGTTTGGAACTGCATGTTAAGATGTAGAGCTACAAAATGAAAGGAACTTGGATCCTGGAATTATCCCTTGAAAATGAGCCTCCTAATTGGAAACAACCAAAGTGGACTATTAGGTAAGTGAGAAATAAACGTTTCCGGTGTAAAGCCAATAAAGAGAATTGGGGTATTATCTGTTACCGCAGCTGACATTCCCTGAATTAATATTGCTTTTGAACAGCTCAGTGATTTCCTTTTGGGAAATTAACTCTCCCATGATGTGTCATCTGGATGGGATAGCAAATCAGATGCCCATTTCCCATGACGGAAGTCAGAGAGACCCTGTCTTTCCTCTCCCCACCCTGCTCCTCGGGTCAGCCCGGGAGCAGGCACTCTACGGAGGCTCAGGTAACCCAGCGCTCTGCTGTGGGAGAGTGAAATAAAGGGAGGCAGAGTTCATGTTTGGAGGTGGAGGCAGCATCTGGCCAGATGGTTTCACTACAAGGCATTTCCTATATTTCCTGTTTTCTAGCCCTCCAGAGTTGTTGCGATCTCCGTCCATTCCTGATCAAATTCAAGGTACCCAGCAATACTGTGTGCTTCTGATGTCCTTGCAATAAATTTCTTCTTCTTAAGTAAATTGGAGTCAGTTTCTCTAGCCTGTGACCAGAGAACCCTTACACAGATCCATCTAAAGAACAGTGGAAATAAAATCAAGAGTTCTCATTCCAGTAGGTACTTTAAAGTTTGGGTTTGGTAAACAATACTTCAGGTAAATACAGAACTCTTAAAATATAAATATGCTTTACCTAGATGTCTCTGAGTTCTGAAGGAGCGTGGGGGTGGGGTAGCAAAAGATTAACAGTGTGGTTTTCTATAAGCTGCAATAAATATAGACAGTGCAATCGAGCCAGAGAGACTGTGATTGATTTATTACATTATAGTTCATTAAAAGTGTTCCATTGCCTTTTTAAAAACCATCCAGTCATTAAAAAAAATCTTTGCGAATACAGTTTCCAACATCGTTATAAGGGATTCTTGACAGCTCTTCATTTTTAATGGCACTATTATAAACAGGCTTCATAATGGTCCTGCTTAGTGGGAGGCTGGTTTGGAGGCTGAAGACTAAGGGAGTCCAAGTTTACATGGTGGTCCTGGGCAAAGACTGAATCTGAAGTTAATTTGTGTAGAGTAATTGAAGAATTTCAATTTTGCAATGTGACGCTAAAGGTGCTTTCTAAAAGGGTCTGGAATAACAAATAGGGCTCTAAAATGTGTTTTTTTTTTCCTTGTGAATCTGAAAGACAAGGAGAAACAACTGAAGTGTCAGGTTGTCCTTAAACATCCAAGGGGCAGAAATGGTTCTTATATGCAATTCAAATTGGAAGGGGAAGATTGTGCCTCAGGCCAACTGAAGGGAAAATGCTGGTTTTCTAATTTGTAGCAAATGGAGATGAGCTCTCAGCTGGCTTGGCTAGGGTCCCCCAAGAGATCAGGCAGCAAGGGAAAGACTCAGGGATGGGAGGGGGCTGCATTTGGGGCCTGTGCTGCCTTACTCTGCTCTGTCCACCACCCACTATAGGGAAGGTACTAGAAACAGTACACCCCCCAGGACATGGGAAATGCCCCTTCTGTCCTAGAAATAAAAGTCCAGTGCAAGTGTTTATACCTAATTCAATTCCACAAACATTCACTGAATACTTACCATGTCCCTGCCACCACGCCAGACATTGCTGGGATACAGAGATGAATGAGGCATAATGTACCTCTGGAATTAGTTTCCCCTAGTCAGGACTACAGGGAAACAGGAGCAAGGCTGGTAATGGAAGTGCTGAAGGGGTTAGAGAAAACATCGATGCCCGTTCGGCAGCCCTTCTTCTTGAGACAACAACTTTTGATTTTGTTTAGGCAATTGCCTAGCCGTTTGGGTGAGGCTGACCCCTACCCCACCCCCATTTCATACCCTGGCTCTAGTGATGGGCACCTGAGCTGGGACTGAACCGCCAGAACATTCCATTCCACTCCCCGGGCCCTCGGGATCAGTTCAGGCATGGACACTTGACCCAAGCCGGGCCAATGAGATTCCACTTGGGAACTTGGGTTGGTCCTTTTGAGTTCTCACTGGATCTTCTCAGCCAAGGGGCACAAACCTGGAGCTGACTGGCAATTTTGCTGCCCCTGCATGAGAAGAATCTCCTTCAGAACAGAGACAAAGCAGAGAGCAGAGCTGAGAGCTGGACAGACACAGTGAGGGGATGATATCATTGAACATCTGCACCCATCTCCGCCTGAGGACTTTGCACCCTGGGTATTTCAGAAAAGTGAGCCATTTGCAGTCTGAAAAGAGCCTGATTATTACTGGTACAGCCGACATGCAGTAAAAAGGATTAAGTCTGACCTGCAGGAATCAGGGATGGCTAAAGAGAGCCTGTGCCTTACCAACTGACTAAAGGCCAACCTATGACACTTGGTGTGCCTTTCATATCCTGATTCTATTCTGAGCCAAGGAAACATGGTGGGTCCTCAGAGTCTTCGCCTCATTTGGTGTCATATGACCCCGTGTACTGGTCACTTGCCCCATTTGCTCTTACATGCACTGTCCATACTTGCCCCTCCCTTCTCTGTATCCCAGGGACTAACCTCTGCAAATGATGATGCCGATACTCCATGGCAACTGGCTTTGGGTAAGCGTCTCCTGGGATGCCCCTCTGGGAGACTGGGGAGCGAGGGAAGCAGGGAAGCTTCCACCCATCCTCTGGCCTCTCTTTTGCAGTAGCTCTGGAGTTCCAGCTTCCACCATACAGTCCCCTTTGTGGCTCCAGCCCCAGCCAGGTGGCTATGGTACTTGAACACCAGCGACTCCCCTTGCCCCCCTTCTCTCTCCAGGCCTGCGAGCAGCAATGACTTCCGGCCATTGCTAACTCCAGGCTGCCTACCCACCCCTTATTTGCCTTTTACACTCTTCTAACATTTTTCCAACTGGCTCTTGACATTAATTCCCCTCTACTGAATTTTATCTGGCATGGATTCAGTTCCCCTTATCCACTGCCATATAACAACACCCTTAAACTTAGTGACTTTAAACAACAGCGATCATTTCAATATCTTTCATGGTCCCTGTGGGTCAGAATGGAAAAGTCAGATCACCTACTGAAAAAAAAGGAGACCTCAAAATGAAAGCAAAAGAATGTTACTAAATTCTAGCCAGATAATGTTGATTGCTGAAGGCTCTTAACTTAAGCCCTATTCTCTCTCAGTCGAAGTAGGAAATTAGCAAGTCTTGGGTGTTAAAGACAAGCACCAAACTGAGATAATCAAAAGGGCTGAAAGGGAAATTCTTTCTCAGGGTGGAAATCAATGGTAATGCTTCAAAGGGCTGTAGCTGTGTACCATGTAAAATCATCTCTCCTGCTGCCTAAAAATCAGCTTGTGGGCCCCAGAGATACACAGTCCAGATGTAAGAAATAGTTTGGGTCAGAACAGGTTTGCTTGTAGAGAACAGAAGCCCAATTAAGCAGTTGAAATTAAAGGGACTTTATCTTGAGAAAGCACATCCTCTCATCTCCCTTACCCCTTTCTCAAAAGAACTTCTCTGCTCTGCCTTGGCCTTGAACTTTTATCCCTTGCATCTAAATAGCCTGCTAGGTCCAATGACACCTACTAGAGATGCAGTCATTCAATTCTAAATGTGGGGAAAGGGAATCTAACTGGTCCAGCTTGTGTGAGGAATCCAGCCCAGGTGGGACTGTGATCCCTGGAGGCAGACATCCTGAAGATAAGGAGGCCTTGCAAAGAAATTCTAGAGGCCTAGAAGCCGTTGTGGAAATCAGAAAATTAGCTCTTTCTAGAATGCCCAGTGAAACCAATGACAAGATTGAGTGACCCTGAGGTGATGTGGTTGCTCTGGGTCTCTGAATGACACTCTTCTAAAGCTTCAGGTCCCTGCCTAGAGGCCCCTTGTCCTTCAATGAGCTGTTGTGATGGAGTTCAGGTTTTGCTGAGGGTTGCTGGCTTCTAGATAAACATAATAATAGGAATGCAAACACTCTCATCTGCAACTGCCCAAAGCTTGTTTTTTAGCGAAGTCTTTGTTTGTTTATTTCTTGCTTTCTTAAATTTCTGGGCTCAAAAGATTACAAGGACTTACTCTCCATCTTGTATTGGTCTGTCAGACGGTGCAGGTCTAGACTCACAGGGATGCTGAGGGAGAAGTAATTAGGGTAATTTAGCTAACCCTCCTCTTCTCTGTTTTTAATGATAACAAAGATGTTTAAATAACCAAAATGGCAATCCCTGTCTCCTAACTCCTAATTTCTTGTTTATGTTCGCCTAACAGTTACACCACTTTGTCCCTTTCTTGGTAACATGTCATTATATCTTTATCCCTCCCCTGTGATTACTTAGAAAATTGATCCCCAAACCTGAAACCCTAACACAAACCATTCAAGAACCTAGATCAGGGACGGCAGTCGGGTTTCATTTCCCATCAGTGGTGGAAGCTGCACAGAGAGTTATGTTGAAAAAGATCCTCAGGTTGAGCTCATACATATTGAGGCAGAAAGAATGCTAGGACTGAGGTGGAGGTGTGGGTCCCTCACGGTGAGTCCCACAGTCACTTACCAGAGCTATGTATGCAGTGCTTACCAAGTGCTTATTCAAAGTCAGCAGCATCACTCCAGGGATTATCCCAAGCAAAACTGTAAAGTAAGCAAGTCCTGGGAGGCCCTGCATTCATTCCCAGGATCTTATCAATAGAGAAAACATCTAATCATCTCCTCTCTGTTCATACCAGGGTTTGTTTATCCCTTTCTGAGCATCTCTCCCAGAAACTATGACAATTTAAGATGATCGGCAGGAAAGGAGGCTGTACTTGGGTGTGCTCACCTCACTTGGGGCTATGCACATCCGATGAAAGCTATGGGTTCTGTCTCTCAGAATTCTGTCAGCTGTCAGTGGTAGGTTCCCAGAGGAATTAGCTTATGCCCAAAAGGCCATTTATTGATTCAAATATTCAAATTTAGAAGTGACTTGGGTGGAGCTGGCCCAAGGGGTATTCAGATCTCCGGAGTGTTGCTGGCAGTCTTTGGGGGTCTCCCATGGCCTCACTGCTCTGACTTGTGCTGATTTCCAATTTGCTCTAGGGCTCACTCTCTGTCTAGACTCTCACTCTCACCTCTGCTGTTTTCTGATTGACAGCTTGATTCCCTCCTACTGTAGATGGGCTTGTACCACATGGTAGAGTCAGAGATGAATCTTCACATTGCCCACCGGAGATGGACATGAGTGCTTTCTTCCCAGTGAAGTTGGAAAATTCCCAAGGAAGGATTCTTATTGACTCATTTTAGGTCAGGTGCCCATTCCTTAGTCTGTGACCAGGATGGTGATGATTGGCATAATGACACCCATCCCTCTTTCCTGGATCTGTCATCAAAAGGGAAATGACTTCTCTGAGGATTATTGTAAACCAGGCAGCCAAAATATATAGCTCAAAATTGACCTATAACAGATTCTCTCCTTCAAAAGAGTACATACACAAATACATGCAATTTTTCACATAAAATTTCAGGGAGTCTTTGGATACTCTGGTCCATTCCAGTCCCCAAGATTAGCCATGTTTACACAAAGGATTTGAATTGTGAGTGAGGGGAATTCCTGAAGACCCCCGATCATTTGCAGAGGCAAAAGCCTTCCCTGTAGCCTCTCAAATCCCACACAGCTCCATTTAAACATGCCTCAAATTTTTATGCCACTTCCTCTCTTCCTTTTTCATCACTCTCTGCTCCAACCACTGCCAGGATGGTAGGAGGCCATTTCTATGCAGGGAGACCTGGAGAAAAACTACCTCCTGTCAATCAACTTTGAGTATCACTAGGAAGGTAAAAACAATGGTGCTGAATTACAAATTGCAGAGTGCAGAGATAGACTTCTGTTCCTAAAACAGGTGGTGGGTTCTTTGTTTAAAAAAAAAAAAATTGTAGAGAAATATTTCAAATGAAATAAACCACCATTGGAAAGGTGCCCTAAAGCAAAATGGAAGTCAGTAGAAGGCCCAGGCACTCACTTGTTAGACCTAGAAGGATGTGCACACACTCACTGCATTCTTTATTCACACATATTTACACACAATATACATAAAGAATGACCTTCCCCCACTCCACCCTTCCACTGCCTGCAATGGTAACATTTACTGGAGAATTTATTACAAAAGCCACAAAATGAAATTCTAATCAATAATAGTTTGCAGGATGGTGGGGAGAAAAAAAGGGAATTGAATACATTCATAGGTAAAAGATGTTATTATCTCAGTTCAGTAACTATGAAAGAGAAATAGATGAAAAAATCTGGGTTTTATATTAAAAACCGGCACAGCTGTAGAGTTACATAATAAAGTATTGCCTGTATCCATGGAAATGGAGAGTAATTGATGCACCACAAGTTATTTTTATAAACCCAAACAAAAAAATTCAATCAGAAATGTCTTTCCCCGTTTTGGGGGCATTGTATATTTTGTATCTGTACATAATGCACACATTTAGAGTATGAATGCACTCATTATTGATCAGCCGTGTTGAATAGGACATGCTGCTTTCCCTGAATATTCAAGATTAGAATCCTGCGGCCCAGCTCCCACTCCTTCTTGAAAGACTTCCTCTGAATAAATTGTGCTGTGCTTTAAAATTCAGGCAGTTCCAACTTGGGGGGAATAAAGGAACCCCATTCCTGGTTTTAGAGGTGTCAGAGGGGGCAAGTTTGTGAGTCAAAAGCTTTGCATAGTGCATCCACTTGAATTCCCCCACAACACCATCAAGCCCAGTACCAATAGCCCATACACACGTGCCTAGCACAGGGCTAAGCACAAAGCAAGTTTTTCTAAACAACCAGGATGCAAAACATCGTGCAACATCCCCTATTTGTTTAACAAAAAATCACTGAAGACACCTGTTACAAACAGATTCCAGGGCTCCACCCCAATCCCTTGTATTGGATTCTCCAAAGAAAAGACCTTGAAATCTGCAAAATCAATGCACCTCCCCAAGGTAGTTTTTGTCATTGGGCAAACTGGAGAAACACGGATGCAGGACTGGTTTCAAAAGCGTGTGATCCATGCAGTCAAACAGATCCCTCCACTCCACTCTCCAAAAGTGACCATTCTTTTTTTAATGTTCTGATGTCTCCTTGAAATTCTTAATGATTTTTTAACAAAGAGCCTTGCATTTTCATTTTGCACCGGTGCTGTAATTATGTAGCTGATCCTACAAAGATGTTAACAGTGAAGAGGATGCATTTAGCATGATGGCGAGGATGTGGGGAAAAATGTACACTCATACATTGCTGGTGGGCCTGCAGATTGGTGCAACCACTCTGGAAAGCAGTATGGAGATTCCTCAGAAAACTTGGAATGGAACCACCATTTGACTCAGTTATCCCACTCCTCAGCATGTACCCAAAGGACTTAAAATCAGCATACTACAGTGTTGCAGCCACATGATGTGTAAGCAGCTCCATTCACAATAGCTAAGCTATGGAACCACCTAGATGCCCTTCAACAGATGAATGGATAAAGAAAATGTAGTACATAAACACAATGGATTATTACTCAGGCATAATGGAGAATGAAATTATGGCATTTGCAGGTAAATGGATAGAACTGTAGACTATAATGCTAAGTGAAATAAGCTAATTCCAAAAAAGCAAAGGCCGAATGTTCTCTCTGATATGTGGATTCTGACTCACAATAGGTGGGGGAGTGGGGAAAGGGGGGGGGATGAAAATGGGAAAGGCAGTAGAATGAATCAAAATGAATGGGACATAACTTTCCTATGTTCTTAAATGAATACACAACCAGTGTGACTTCACATCATGTACAACCACAAAAATGGGAAGTTATACTCCATGTATGTATGATTGTCAAAATACATCCTACTGTCATGTATAACTAAAAAGAACAAATAAAAAATTAAAAGAAAAAGAGTATGCATTTAGCAAATAGACTTGTATAAAAATTTCAACTTCATCCTTAACTGGTTAGGAGATCTTTAGCAGGTTAGTTAAACCTCTGCACTTCCATGTACTCATCTATAGATAGAGGTAGAAATAGAGATAACCCCAATATTGACCTGAAGGACTGTCAGGAAAACTGCATGACACAACATTCATACCGTGCTCACACTTAAAGAGAAGCAAAGCCATGCTCAGCAAGTACCATGAATATTAGCTTGGTCCAGTTGAGTTGAGTGAAATAAGAACCTGAAGGATGAAGGAGAATTCAGTGTGGAGCCAGGATGGATACTAACCAAACCTCCATGTGGAGTCAATGTCCAAATTGCTTTAAATAAAGCAACTCTGCTATGGATCTGTATTCAAGGCCACCATGACACTTCTTAACTCCAGCTACACATCAGCTTTGTTTTGCAATCTGCTCAGTAACTGGCTGTGTTGGGGAAAATGCTTATGAAGAATAGGTTGCTGGAACGAAAACTACCTCACCATCACTTCTAGTTCCACTAACAGCTGGGGCTTGAGCTGGGTTGGGACTGGGTGGTGTGACAGGGATTAGAGATTCCTATGACTGGTTCTATCATATGTCTTATAAGTATGGACACAGACTTTATTCATTTGTCTTTATTAGATACTCAGAAGTAGAGTTGCTAAGTCACATAAAAATTCTATTTTTAACTTTTTGAAGATCGGCCAGTTTCCCCTGCAACTGCCCCATTTTACCATCCTACCACTAGAAAATACGATTTCTATACATTCATAGTATTATGATTTAGATGTGGTAACCCCCAAAAACTCACACGTGAGACAATGCAAGAAGGTTTGAAGGAGAAATGATTGGGTTGTGAGAGTCTTAACCCAATCAGTGAGTTGATCCCCTGATAGGAATTAACAGAGTGGTAACTGAAGTGGCAGGGTGTGGCTGGGGGAGGTAGGAAACAGGGTGTGGCTTTGGGGTATATATTTTGTATCTGAAGAGTGGAGTGTCTCTCTCTCTCTCTCTCTCTCTCTCTCTCTCTCTCTGCTTCCTGATCACGTGAACTGCTTCCCTCTGCCATGCTCTTCCACCATGATATTCTGTCTCACCTGAAGCCCCAAAGAATGGAGCCAGTCTTCTTTGGACTAAGACCTCTGAAACAAGTGAGCCTTTAAATAAACTCTTTCTCCTCAATAGTTGGACTGTTCAGGTCATTTAGTCACAACAGTGAAATAGCTGACTAAAACACTAAGCAATACTTAGTATAGTCTGCCTTCTTAATGTTAACCATCCTACTAGGTATAAAATCATATCTCATTGTGGTATTGATTTGCAGCTTCCTAATGACTAATGATCATTTTACATGCACTTTTTGATCATTTTTAATATCTTTTGGAGAAATATATTTTTTCATATACTTTATCCATTTTTTAAAAATTTGATATCACTTGTTGAAAAGAATATTCTTCAACTATTAAATGATCTTGGCA
This sequence comes from Glaucomys volans, assembly GCA_020662805.1. Classification (NCBI taxonomy): domain Eukaryota; kingdom Metazoa; phylum Chordata; class Mammalia; order Rodentia; family Sciuridae; genus Glaucomys; species Glaucomys volans. The sequence goes on from JAJEJO010002560.1 coordinate 517,683, forward strand.
CCCTCACAAAACTTAATTGATTATAACATAAAGTTTACTTTTGGACTCTTTTTTAAATTAAAAAAATTTTAAGCAGCAAAAGAGATTATTTATTGTACTTATGTTACACTTGGCCACAACTGAGAACAGAACTAGTCCAGAATGCAATGATCCAGGGCAAAGGACCAATAGGAATTGTTTGTGATGAGCAAGGTGAGTCACTCAGAGACAGTCTTGGTGATCAGATGGCAATGGAAATTCTAGATCTTTTGAGGCAAACTCTGGACAGTAGTGCACAATCCAACAATTTCTACCAGCATCCCCCACCTTCAGCATTCCTTATCTCTGTTCTCTTGGCCTCCATGAAGCACAATCTAGTTTACTTAGACCTCTGCCTCATCTTTCTTCTTTTGTGCTTCAGCCTGCACATTTGCTTCCCAAAATCATGCTAGGGATTGCTTACCTTGGCTTTCAGGGCACAGAGGTTTCTAAGAAGATGGAGCTAAGGCCAAGAGCTCTTTTGGACTCTTAACTCTATTCCATTGATCCACATGTTTGCTCTTGTGCTAGTACTACACTGTCTTGATTACTCTAGCTTTATACTAAGTTTTGAAATGTGGAAGTGTGAATCCACAAACTTTCTCCTTCTTTTCCAGGATTGCTTGGGCTTTTCAGGTGCCTTTTACTTCCATATGAATTTTAGGGTCTGGTTGTCAATTTCTGAAGAAATGGCAGCTGGAACATTGACAAGATTTTATTGAATCTCCAGTTTGCTTTGGAGAGTATTGTCATCTTAATAAACCTCCTAATCCATGAACATGGGATATCTTTAATTTAGATGTTCATTTCTTTCAATCATGTTTTTTAGCTTCCAGAGTACAATTACTGTGTTTCTTTTGTTTATTTTATTCCTAAGTAGTTTATTACTTTGATGTTGTTGTAAATCAGATTGTTTTCATAATGTCATCTTCAGATTGTTCATGCTGATGAATAAAACCAATTGATTTATAAGTCTTCATCTTTTATCTTGCAACTTACTACTTCTTCATGAACTTACTACTTCTAATAGGTTATTTGTGGATTCTTTAGAGTTTTTATATTCAAGATCATTTCATCTGCAAGTAAAGACAGCTTTGCTTCTTTCTTTACAGCATAAGTGTCTTTTATTTCTCTTTCTCATCCCGTTGTCCTGTCTAGAACCAGTAAAATGTTGAATAGAAATGGCAAGAACAGATATCTTTGTCTTGTTCCTGATCTTAGGTCAAAAACATTCAATCTCACTCAAGTATGATGTTAGGTTGGGTCTTCTGTAAACCCCTCTTCTCCCCATCCTTATTCTCTGGCCACAATGACCCCATTTCACTTCCTTTGTGTTTGTTCTTCCCTTGTCTAAAACCTCTACCCACTGTCCCTTCTGCTAAGTGAATTTCCACTTTTTCTTTTATTGCAGTCAGTTTCTATGAAGAATTCCTGGACCCCTAGACCTGGCCAGATATCATAGTTTTATATTCCCAAACCTTCTTATCCTTCATAGCACTTAGCAGTTGTCCTTGTGTATGCATGTGATTATTTGATTGATGTCTGTTTTCTCACAGAACATAGGCTCCATGAGGGCCTGGACGGTATCTGTCTTGGTAACCACTTTATCCCCAATCCCTGGAGCAATACCTGGCACAAGACTTCAGGAAATATTTCATGAATTAATGAACTTAATCAAAACAACCAATCTGAATGGAGGTGGAATGAGGATGGTGATCTTCAGACACAGATCTTGACTGAGGACCCCTATTGCTTCATTCTTCCTGGTTTTCCCCATGGCAAAAATTCTCTGCTGTGCTTAGGAAGAAAAGACCTAATTAGCTTCTAAGTTGGTAACCTCTCTTCAGAGATAACTTTTAAGTTGATTGGATGTTTTAAATCCTTCCCATTCTGCACAAAACTTCCCCTATTACTGCCAGTCACAGACAATCTCTTCCTTCTAATATTGTTTATAGTTTAAAAAATCCATATCCCTCTTAAAAGCATTCATGATTTCATTGTGTTATGACACATATGTTAGTCCTCTCTCTCCCACCCTTTGAAGGCAAAATTCATGCCTGGTTTATTATGGTATCCTCTGACCCCCAACTTAGTTTTTAGAAATGTGTTGAATGTAGAAAAGAATGATAATTACTATGAAGTTCATAATCTTAGGACTTAGAAATAGTTTTGCTCAATTCAGTTTCACTTTCAAATATATATTTTTGTGTTCTTTTAACATTAAAAATGTAATTGCATTTTAATTCATAGGAAAAATAAACATTTTAGTGGTACCATTAACCAAAGCTCCTATCTAAAAGTGGCCATTCAGTCAGTTGGGTCCATATACCATTCTCATCTGCCAACATCACATTTAAGCACATCCTTGAAGACATTCGAGGTCAGCTCTCCATCCAGAGATATGCTGAACTTCAGTCTTTGCCACTTAACTTAATACTTACTTCTTTGGACTTGATCATGAGCTCCATTTTCCTACATGTTCTAGTGGCCCTTTGAGCTGACTTCAAGCTCTTTGCAGTCTTGCAAAGGCTCTGCTAAAGACTTTTACTATGGCCTCAGACTCTTTAGGCTCTGCTAAAGACTTTTACTATGGCCTCAGCTCACCCATACCCACATTCACAAGAACTGAAAAAAAAAAAAAAAAAAAAACGGCCATGACCTTGCCCATGCTTCAGTTCCTGAATTATCCCACTGCTTACTCTTCAGTTCCAGCCAGTATTCAGGTCCAACTCCCACCATGCCCATAAACCCCTTTTTGCATCCACACACCTCAACCTACACCTTACCACATTTCATGTTTTTGTTCTAATTCTAGCTAAGGGTGTGATCCTGGTTCTGACCTTATCACTTTGTGTGGATATTGACTCCACACATCACAGTAACAAGAAAGCATTGTCATGCCCTGATTTCCTCAAATACTATATTACCCCCTCCTCCTCCTACCAGAAGAGGGATATCTCACAGAATGAACTAGCTCTTAATCATGGTAGTGTCCCTTTGTTCAGGAGAAAGTAACTTTTATACTGAAGAGTCCCAAAATGAATATTAAAGTATTAATTCTGATAAGCTAAGTATCAGAATATTAATTCTAAAGAAAGAAGACTGTATGAAAATAGTGTAGCACACAACAGAGTTAGAAATGCTTTCTTTGTGTGGACATAGACTATATGACAAGGGTCATTGGAAAATTGGGATAATTTTCCACTCTGATCTTTTCAAGAATATTGTGAAAATTTTATAGAGGAAGAGCAGAGGTGCATGCAACAAAGGAGAAAACAAAGGAGCAACAAAGGAGAAGATTCCAACTCAATTAATCATAATGTATTAGTTTAGTTAATATTATTTCCCTAAAGTAGAAGTTTCTGATTTCTCAATGAGCAAACATTTCCTGAGTACTGGTTATATACAGTAATGTGTTGATAATCCAACTCTCAAAACAAACAAATCACACACACACACACACACACACACACAAATACACTCCTTGGAGTCAATATTCTATTATGAATAATTTAAAGTACCAAGGGTTTAGCAACTGGCTTACCAAATTCCTGTAGTTTGGGTAAGCTGGTGCAAGTCAGTGCCAGCACCCTTTTATGCAACTCACCAAACTTGGTGGTTTGAAAGATGCAAAACCCCTTTCCCTGACCTCAGTAAGTCTACAATCTAGAGGAGACACAGATACCTGCATTTTAATTAATTGTTTTGGTTCTTAAAAAAGAAAAAACACCCTCTTCTTAAAAAAGAAAAGACACCCTGCATTAATAACACTAATACTTAGTGTTATTTAGAGCATATCAAAGTAAATACAATGAGTTTCCCAAAGGTTTAATTCTCAGAGATTGATAGGTTGACAATTTGTAATAATGCAGCAATCATACCAACTACTCTAAATGTTCTACCTTATTATACTTTCAAGACCCACACTCCAATAGGGTTCTTGGGTAATTTTTTTTCCAACATTAAGCTATTTGTGGCTAGACACAACTAGTCTTTCAAGACCATTAGCAAAAAGAAAAAAGAAAAAGTCCCCACTCCCACAAAAATTCTTTTGATGGAACAAGATAAAATTCTTCCATTTGCTCTCAAATTTTGTATTATTTATGAGCGAATCAGAAATCACGGGGGGAGGGGGCAGCAAGGAGAGATGAAAGCACATTACAGGAACACATGCTTGGGTTATGTGCAGCATGAACTGAAAACGCTCCCCGGCTCCTTAGCCAAATGTGTAAAACCATCTCCGTGGTGATCTGGTGCACTCAGTGGTAAGACATGTGAAGAACCTGCAGCAATATCTGTCTCCATAATGTGTGAAGTCTTTGAGGTTTGGATTTGTTCTGCAAGCAGTTTTAGGAGAATACCTAGACTAACAGTGCAGATGAGAAAAAGCTGACTTTAATAAAAGTTTCATAAAGAGAGAGCCATTATGTGATGTCACATCCTATGAACAACTACAGCCAGAAAATTCCATGTTCTGTGCAGCTCTCTTTGAACTTGCTCACCAAACTTTCTTCTTTCAGACTGTGCTCACCTGTCCTGCTGCAGCCACTCTCCCTTTAGTCTCTGATGGGAAAGTGGACTAGTCCCTGAGGTGGTTACAGCCAGGTAGATTGCTGACACCTAGCTGCATTCTCCCACTCCTCTCTTCATTGGCTGCATTCCACTAGCTAGGTAACCTTATGCAATTTCTTTAGCCTTCTGAAGAAGTTTTCACATCTTGAAAATGGGCACATAGTAACATCTAATAAATGCTTTGCTAACCAGTTTGAATGCATTCATAAATGTTTGTGAACTCTCCCCAGCCAAAAGAAATCTCTCCCATTTCTTGTCTTCCAGTGACTCAGGTGTGTGCCTAACTGTCCTCACTAAATCAGAGCTTGTTTGAAGTAGCCTCCAATCTATCATATTCACATAAATTCATCTGGTCATCAAGTACCTAACAGTGTCTGAGAGCCCTGTGTGCTGGGATCCCTTAAAGGCAGGTAGCACGATTGCCTTGTTTATTGTTTCTCTGCTTTAACACACTCCTCGACAAAAATTAGACATGTAAGAAATATTAGTGAGATGTAAAACAGGCACATAGGTCATAGATTAATTAATATGGTTTGCAAGAAATGATGCATAAATCAATAGGGGCCAGCTGAGAGTTCTTGAAAGTTCTTGTTCGCTGTAGTATGCCTGTTCATGATCAGTAAATGATTAGTAAGTGAATTAATGAATGAAAGAATCAATCAATCCATCTGATGGCCTCGTGACTCCGACTGCTCCATAGAAGTCTAAAGGTACAGCTAGATGGAGTTTGGGCGACATGCTGTCAGAGTCCATGGAACAGATATCACACAAAAATAAACGAGTTGCCCCCAGATTCCCAAAGAGGGTAATTTTGCCTGCCAGGGGACGTTTGCCAATGTCTGGAGACAGTTTGGGTCATCATAACTGGGGCTATTACTAACACCTAGCGGGTAGAGTCCAGGGATTACTGTGTACGACCTACAATGAACAGGACAGAACCACAGTAAAAAATGATCTGGCCCCCAGTGTCAACGAGGCAGACACTGAGAAACCCTGCTTTCAGTGATTGAGGATGGAGGATTTTTTTCATGGTAATACACTAAAATGCAGGTGAAAAAGCTGGGGACTTTCTCTACTGTGACTTGCCACATTGACAGAATCACAGAAAGTCAGGCCAAACAGAAGGCCAGAAGACATCAGGTTGAAACTCTTCACCTTACAATGGGGATCCTTTGGGTCCTGGAAGGGAAATAAATGCTCAAAGCCACGCAGCTGGGAAATGGCTAAAGCCAGAACAAGAAGCCAAGCTCCCAATCCCCAGGTCATTCACAACGCCTCTTCCCACTTCCTTTCCCAAAACCAGCCTCCCTTTGACTCCGATCCACAGGTCCAGCACCATCCCAGAAACCACTCCACCACTGACAGCCTACATCAGTGACTTCTATCCCATCCATGAACCACCCAACCGTTTTTTATGTAAGACTTTTATTTAAGTTGATAGTAAATAAAAGTTTAATAAGCAAACTTTTTTCAATACTATAAGCCAAAGCTGGTCCTATTTGCTATAATTTAAAGGGACCTAAAATTAAGAACAATAGAAACAAAAATATTGTTCAATACTATTTTGATACTGTTGCCCCTTTGAGTGTCTGGGCCTGAGTCCTGTCTTCTCTTTGTTAAAAAGGAAGGAATGAGACAGACATCATTACCCTATGGACATGTATGATTACAGGAATGGTATGAATCTACATTGTGTACAACCATACAAACGAAAAGTTGTACCCCATTTGTGTACAATGAATCAAAATGTAGCCTATAACAATTAAAAAAATTTTTTAAAAAGGAAGAGTCACAAATGTAGGAGTTAATGACATTGGCACAAAACTGATATATAATTAATATAATAGGAGGTACTAGGAAAGAATTAAAACAGAAATGAATTTCTAACCCTGGGCTTCAATATTATTTATTGCCATACCTATGTACTGCTTAAAATCATCTTTCATCAGCAATATATTTGTTTGGGGAAATACTGAACTAGAGAAATAAAGGTGAAAAAAATCACTTCTGGACTCTGACAAGGGTTCTTCTTTTGTCTCCCAGACTTACAGAATTTAGGCATCCTGGATTTTTCTTTGCTCCCATGCACATGCAATTAAATGGGGAAATTAAATAAGGAATTGTTCACTATGGTACAAACTTCCATGGAATACATTTCGGGTGGGAGAAGGTAAGGTAGGAGAATTCTATGAGCCTCATGACCCAGACCCTGGTAAATATCCATTCCTCTTTGAGTTTGGATTGAACCTGGGAAAATGGTTATATCACACTTTTGATTGTTATATTTTATGGTAAAGGGGAACCGGACCTAATCAGAGGAGTGCTTTAAAATCAGATTTTCTTCAGTTGGTTGCTAAAAAGGAAATGAGACAGATGCACTCCAGCTAGCCTGACAAAAAGCAGGCATCCATGCTGTGACCTGCCCATGGGAGCCACGTGGCAAGGAACTATGGACATCCCCTAGGAGCTGCAATTCCTGGCCAGTGACTAACAGGAAAATGGGACCTCAGTCCTACAGATGAAAGGAGGTGAATGCAGCCAACCACCCACCAGCTTGGAAGAGCACCCTGAGCCAAGACCTGCAACCCAGAGAAACGGTGGAACATTAGCTTCATCTTGCTTTAAGCTGATCCGCTCATGAAGCTGTGTTAAATAGCGAGAGAAAACTAATAGAAAGGAATGGAGAGAGGAATAGGCAGGCTCCCTGGCATCTGAGAACTTACATTCTAGTCCTGAGAAAAGATAAGATACACACGAGGTAATTTTAATGTTAATCAGAATATACCAGCTTATATCTGAGAAAGACAGAAGCCAAACTGAAGAAGAAACATTATTGAAGAATAAAGGAAAACCAAGAAAATTTTCTTAGACTTTCTGCAGGCAGAGAGGGGGGTACAGCACAAGCATCTTCCGATTGAGAGGGTTTCTGCTCCACCCTTGACAGGAGACCATGCAGTGTGCAGGCTCTGGGTTCGGTTTGTCTAGATTCAGATCACACACAGTGTGAACACACACTGTGCCGACCTCTGGCAAACAAAATCTGGTAGTGCTCACCCTCCTTGCTGGTGCTAGCTCACACCTGTGTTCATTTCTGTGGACGTGAAGCTTCTGAGGTGGACCTTCCTCCACACTGCCCCAGTGTTGTGGGGCCCAGGCCAGGCCTGCACACAGAGGCCCACATGGCATGCATCTGGACAGCTCCAAGTTAAAAATCAGGCTAGAATAAAAACAGTAAGTTTGCAAAAAATTTTACAATTTCCAATGGTGGACAGGGAGAGAACAGAAGTGATGTAGGATGTGATGATTATGAGGGAGGAGGAGAGAAGGTAAGAAGTGAAAATAAAAGAGTGAAAGAGAACAACAGAGATTGGCCGTTAGTGGAAGGAAAGAGAAAAAGAATCAAGGGAAACAAGTGAGAGGAAAAGATATGTATACAAAGCAAAAATTTTAAAAATTAAAAATAGATAAAAGAATGCAAAACAAAGCTGAAATGTACAAATCAAATATCCTAGACCTCAAAATACTGATCCAAGAAAAATAACTGGCTTCAAAAATGCTACATTACTGGTGGGACTGCAAATTGGTGCAGCCACTCTGGAAAGCAGTATGCAGATTCCTCAGAAAACTTGGAATGGAACCACCATTTGACTCAGCTATCCCACTTCTCAGATTATACCCAAAGGACTTGAAATCAGCACATTACAGTGATGCAGTCACATCAATGTTTATAGCAGCTCAATTCACAATAGCTAAACTATGGAACCAACCTAAGTGCTCTTCAACCTATGAATGAATAAAAAAGAATGTGATATATATATATATATATATATATATGTCTATAAAGACATATATATATGTTATATATGTTTATATATGTATATATATATATATGTTGGAATATTACTCAGCCTTGAAGATGAATGAAATTATGGCATTTGCTGATAAATGGATGGAGCTGGAGAATACCATGCTAAGCAAAATAAGCCAATCCCAAAAAACCAAAAGCCAAATGTTTTCTCTGATACGCAGATGCGATTCACAATTGGGGGTGTGGACCTAGAGAAGAACAGAATTACTTTAGATTAGGTAGAGGGGATTGAAGGGAAGGGAAGGACATGGGGATAGGAAGGATAGTAGAATGAATCAGACATGATTACCTCATGTAAACATATAACTATATGACCAGTGGGATTCTACATCATTCATAACCAGAAGAATGAGAAATTATACTCCACTATATATAATGTATCAAAGTGCATTCTACTGTCATGTATAACTAATTAAAACAAATTGAAAGAATTTTGAGGGATATTTCAACCACATACAAGCAAATGTTGTATATTTATATGTTCCACCTCCCCTACTTTTCCAAAAGTGGCAGCATATAATATTTTCTACTTATTTTCATCTGATATATCTTGGCAATCTTTCATGTCAGTACCTAACACACTTCCCTCTTCTTTTTACAGTTGCATGGATCTGCTACAGTCGACATAACCAGTATCATATTAATGGATTTGTTTAATTTTTTCTTATAAAAAGTCATAAACTAACTTTGTGCATTTGTATGTCAATATATATATATATATATATATATATATACACACACACACAATTATAAAGTCAAACAACAGAAATGTTTTTAAAAATTCTAGAAATGAAAAAAAAATACAAACATGCATAAATGTTCATGGACCATTAAGGTCACAATTAAACAGAAAAAAAGAAAAACAAATAAGCCAGAAGATGTTCAACAAAAAGTTCTACCCTTATACTTTGGCAAATATGTGTCATAATGTCAACATTGCTTTAAAGAATGATTTTTGTAGAAGGTTGACTCATGCCAACTTGCCTATCATGGGACACCTCTGATGGGCTCTCTCAGCTCCTGAGATCCCCACAAGATGGTCCAAGATCTCTGTTGTAACCAGGCAGAGGATCAACTTCTCCTTGGCCTGATCCTGCCATGCCTACTTTCCTACAGGAGTACATTTCCCCATCAGCCCTCCATGTACAAAGCTGTTCCCTGGGGACTCAGTCCGAGAAAACTGCCCTCTCACACCTTATTAATTGGGCCCATAGGATCTTCCACCTGTGAATGCCTCCCTGTAATTGGTCATTCTAATCTGCACCTTTGGCTCCAGGACCCTCACCATACCACATGCTGGTGTGCAGGATGGCTTCCAAGCCAGGAGTCCCCACTCAGGAGGGACCTGATGATGTTATCTCTTTATTAAAGCAAATGGGTTGCATCCTCCTTTGGCAGCTTGCCACATGAACACTCCCCCTCGAGAGGACCAGCTCTGTGTGCTGATCACATTCGGCATTAAAAAGAAAACACACACACACACACACACACATACACACACATTTAATTATGTGCAAAGAGAGAGTCCATGTGTCATTTGTTGGCCAGGTTTGTTTGGGATTTTATTATCATCTGTATCACTGTAGCCTATTATTCCTCAGCAGATTGGACAAGTTTCAAGGTTAATAAAAATGTTCTGGCAAATTGCTATTTTGAAAGTGATTGAAGGAAATGTCCCACTCGAAGCATATGTTTGACCTTTGGGGGAAGGAAAAAGAAGAAAATGCTTGTGGAAGCCTCATGCCGTGTGAGTTCCTTTGACAGCTCTAAATTGTTCAGTGAGCGTTGGGTTGCTCGAAGCACCATAGAGACCAGAATTTCCTTCCGAAGTCTTTCTCCCTCCACTTGGACTCATCACTTTAAATTAAAATGATAACGATCATAAAGAAATAAGAAGCAGCGTTTTGTAGTCAGGCCCAGCACTTTGAGTTCTGCATGTATGCCCTTACTCGGTGTTCACAACAACCTGAGAGATAGGAACACTTCAGTTCTACAGAAGAAGGAACTGAGGTTTAGAGAAATTAAATAACTTGACCGAGATGGAAGTGTTTAAGAGGTGAACCTGGCTGAAAATCTAGGTCTGTCCTTCCGCAAACCACCCCTATATACCTTGCCCTCAGTCATAGATCAAGGGTGCTTTCAGAGACTCGCCTGTCCTGTGGGTCTTCTCCAGATCTGCAGCAAGTGGCAGTGTCCCTAGAGCAGGCCAGAAGTGTTGGGGAACTCACAGCCCTGCAGGGAGCCCTTGACCTGTGATTGTTGACTGTTGATGTAAAAGATGCCGACTCCCTCGACCCTTGGATAGGACGATTCTAGGCCTGTGTTGTGCAGTGTCTCAGCATTTCCTCCTAGGGCTGAACTCCATCCATCCACTGTCCTAGCTGAACTAATAAAGCACCTTCCATTGGTCTCTTCTCTTCCTTCCATCCTGCCCTCCTTACCTAACTAGTGTCCTCTGCTCCTCCCAGATGAAATACATGCTGTTAAATCTTTGGCTCAGAGTCATTTCTGGAATAATCTGAAGTGAGATTGGGACTCCCTTAAAAATCTCGCTGGGATCTCATTGGGATCTGTGGGGACGGAGGAAGGACAGGTAATCGGGCAGACCCATCCTGCTTCACTGATGATGACAATGGCTTTTAAAAATTCTGCGCCCATTTACTTTGGTCCCAACACTAGTGATCTCAGGCTTTCTCTCAACCACTCTGGTACCGGAAGGAAAATGCTATTCCATGGGAACTCTTCCCCAAGGAAAAGTGCTTCATGAAAACTCATACCCAGAAGTTGTAGACTTAAGATTTCCAGAGACACTAAAAGGCACAAATCCTCAGAGAATTCAAACAAAAACATCCAGATGTGATTTCTCCCTCACCACCCTCACCCCCAGCCCTCCCAGGCAGTGTGCCACAATGATCTCTGGTCAAATCTATGGACTCTGCCCTTAGATCTGAACCCTGGCTCCAGTTCTTAGAAGCTTTGGGCGTGACTTTGGGCAAAATTCTTAACCTCTCAGTGACTTTATTTCCTCAGTAATAAAACCATGATAATCCCCTCTACTTCATGAGATGGTTAAGAGTACAGTTTAATTCATATAAAATGTTTACACAATATCTGGTACTAAGCGCTGGGTAAGTATTAACAATTATTGTTATAATTAGTATGCTGTAGAAAAGATAGAAGGAGCACCTAATTAATATAAGGTGTTATTTAACAAGATTTGCCTAACTCTCCTCTTGTAAAACACCTCAGCGTTTACAGGACCATGGTGAAATCAGTAATTTATACAGAGTCAGCATGAGTTTACTGATGACTCTGGATTTCTCCCTGCCCTAACTTTGTACACACCTGTCCACAGGGCACATTACAGTAAAATCCCAGATCTGTTGGAAGAGTAAGCTGAGGGAGATTGTTTTTTGTTATTTTATTAATTTTTATTATTCTTATCATTTTTATTATTTGGATGAAGATCGAAGACAATCAAAGTCCACCATGACTGAGCTCTTCCTTGCCTGCCCAATCTTCATTTTCCCTCTTCTTTATTTTGGTGAGGTTATGTTCCCCAGTACCCCAGTTATTTAATACTCTGTCCCATTCAGCTTCCATGGGGGTTGTTTCTGCCCCTTCCCATTTGAAAGCCCAGCTTTTCCTGCCTTTCCTAGAAACTCTGTCCACAGGATCAGTTAGACTTTTTTTTTCTGCACAAGATCATTTTCCAACTTGACCCACTTTAAACCACATCTTTTCCCTTCCTGGCTCATCATCCACATGTATTGGATGATCCACGATAATCTGTCTTGTGAAACAGAAAATGCACTAGATTTTCAGGCAAAATATCTGGGCAAAGATCTTTTACCTAAGCAAAGACACATAACCCCCTGAGCCTTAGTTTCCATATTTATTACCAATCACCTATCCACAGTTGCCTGAAAATGATACCCAGGAGCAACCTGAAACTATGAGGGAAGGGAGTTGACCAACAGATACCCACAAGGTCCTTGCCTCTGGGTTGGACAATTCTAAGACATGTTCTAGATCAGGATTCAGCAAATATTTTCTAAAATGGCTGGAGAGTAAATATTTTAGGTTTTGCAAGGCATATGGTTTTTGTCACAAGTATTCTGCTCCAGATGATACATAAACTAATGAGTATGGCTGTGTTCCAACACAACTTTATCTACAAAAACAGGCAGGTGACCCCCAGCCCCTGTTCTAAAGTGTCTCAGGGGAGTCCCAGGGGGATTGGCCAAAACTGTAACTCACTCATTGCCAAGCTGTTTCTTTCTTTCCTCTTTCTTTGCCTCCCTGAGCCACTCTGTGGCCACATTGGCTGGGATTGTCTCCCAGATCCTGGACTTGGAGCTGCTTTGGAGGAATCCAAACTGAGACCAGAGGCTGTGGAGGTAAAGAATCATAAGGTCATAAAGTGGGAAGATCAACTGGTCTAACAGGGGTCACAGGCAAAGGGAACAGCGTTTGTAAGCCCAGAGTAGGAAAGAATCTCAGCTGCTTTAAGAAACTGACCAGAGTGACTGGAACATGCAAGGAGACAGTAGCAGAACCTTGTAGCCAGGAGATAGAACCTGACCTTAAGGGACCCAAAAGGCCATAGCAAGGCCTCAAGGTTAGATCCTGAAGTAGGGGAGAGCCACGGAAGCATTTGAGCAGCCCAGTGGCGTGATAAGATGTGTATGTGAGGTCAGGCTCACGGGGGTCTGCCCCAGCATGCCCCAACCCCCAACCCATCTGTGACCTTCCCCTTCCCTCCCTACTCACCACCATGTGCTTAGGACCCCAGCAGGAAATCAAAGCATCACCCTAAAACAGACTCATAAACAGTTACATACCTTCCATCCACAGGGGACAGAGGAGAAAATAACCAATAAAAATACATAATAAAACAACTACAGAACAAACAAAGCCGGGGCATTCAGGCCTCACCAGGTTATTGCTCAGACTTGGAGAAAGATTTTGGAGTAATAGCATTTGATTCCACTGGCTCCCTGCCAGTTATTTCAAAACACCCCTTTACTTTTTCCTAGCTTGTATCCTTGTCTTGAAGAACTGATGTTACAAAGTCTTCAATAGGAAATCCTGGGGAAACAACTCCTTTTGCTGTCCTCTGCCCTCATCCTGGCACAGACAAGGAGGAAAAGCAGGACCTGTCACCCGGTGTTGCTCCTGTGCTTATATTTCTTCCAGAAACCTCCTTCTTTCAAGTGTGTGGATACTTTGGAACCTAGCATCCTTTTGAGGGGTAACCCTGCATGCTGTAGGCATGTAACCCTGCATGCTGTGGGCTGAAAAGACAGTGCACTCTCCTCCACTATGACTCTGCCCTAGTGTTTGGAACCGGAGGGTGGAATAAAGCACAGTGATAGAGGGAAGCGCTGGGAAGTTTCTCAGTGGTGAGACTTTCTCCTAGGAGAGGTATAAGAGGCAGCCACTCTGATCCATGTGGGTCCATTCAGTCTGTATAGCAACCAGGCCTTGCAGAGATAAAGGACAAATGGCTGTACTTTGCTGTGATAAAAGCCACTCGGCCACGAGCCTCGTGCTTTATAAGCATACCAGAGCCCCTTTCACTCTCTTAGCCTCCCCTGATGTGCTGCCTGGACGCATGAACCTGTGAGTAGGTGCACGTGTGTTAATTAGGCTTCTCTGGGGTTGCTATGAGGAAGTGATGCTATTCCCACAGGTTGCATCAGGATTGACATAGTTGTGAACCCTAAAGAAAAGGAAGCCCCTCTATCTCCCCCTAGAGGAATTCCTTGCATTCTGGAGTTAAGTAGACCTTTCCAGAAAAAAAAAAAAAAAAAAAAAAAAATTTTTTTTTTTCTTCTGCTATTCTTTTGACAATGGTGACAAGTAGTTCGGGGGATCATAAATCCTACATATTCAGGAGCCCCTCTTTGCTAATGTTTCAGTTAGATATATTATTTTTGTTACAAGTGACAGAAAATCCATCTCATACCTGCTTAAACAAAAAGGAAATTAGTAGGCAAACTCAACTGAGAAAACTTGGGTTAAGGATGACTACAGGTATAGCTTGGTTCTTTCCTTTTTAATGAGAAAATGATATTTGTTATTTGTAAGTCACTTCAGGATTTTTAAAAATAATTGTTTTACCTTAGGAGAGAAGTGACCAAAATTTATCACTTACTAGCAGTGACATTGTAATATTTTCTGACCCCCCAATAGAAAATACCCTGTGTTGTAACCCAATTATTCCTTTCTGTTCTATTTCATTTTTTATGCTGATAGTGACCCATTGAATGCATTTTCACAACTCATTAGTGGCCATAACTCACGGTTTGGAAAATTCTGTCTTAAATATTCTGTTTCTTCAACTGTCGAGCAGCAGGGAAGAGAGAAATGTGTCATGGAGACTGAGTTTCTCTCTTTCAATGGAGTTTCACCTCTGTTGGTTTCATCCTTTGGTTCTAGATAGTAGCAAGATGGTGCCAGTTGTTCTAGACCTTATATCCCCTCTGCTTTAATGCTAAGGTCCCAGAATTCCCTGTCAAACCTCGTCGAGTCTCACTGCCTTTAATTCAATCAAGTGCCATCCCTGAACCAACTGTCAAGGCCAGAAGGATCCTACGGTGACTGGCCTTGATGATGAGCCGTATCCACTTAGGCACAGACTCTATCCAAGCTCATGAGCTAAACACAGGGAAGGGAAGACCAGGATGTGCATATAAAATAAGGGTGAGAGAGAACAGAACTTCAAAAATAACAGATGTCCTCTGCAGTCCTAGGTCTAATCATGGGTGAAGTTGGCAATTAGCTTGTGATGCAGTGTCACTGCCATGAATGTGGCCCCTTCTGACTCACCAGTGCCTGGGGTAGCTTTAGCAGAGATCTGATACTCCTTTCCATCAAAGAAGAAAAAACTTAAGGTACAAATGCCTCTAGGAAAGAGGAGTCAATTCAGACTAAATGTAAGTTCAGACTAAAGTGTAAATGGCTGATGGAAGAATTTCTTTCGAGGGGAGTAGAAGGGAAAAGGTATCTGTCATATTCCATTTGAGATTCTGTAACAAAATGCCATAAACTGGGTGACCAGAAACAAAGTAAATTTATTTCTCACAGTTCTGGAAGCTGGGAAGTTCAAGATGGAGATACAGAGGGATTCATCAGGGCCTCACTGTAACTTCATATAGTGGAAGAGCTGGGGTATCTTTTGCAAGAGAACTAATCCCATTCATGGGGGTCCCTCCCTCATGACCATCAACTTGGGTGTTAGGATTTCAATGTAGAATTTTGGGGACTTTCAAACCACAGTAGAATCATAGGAGTATTCATGCAGTAGAGTTGAAGAGAGGCAGAGAAAAAAAAAAAAAGAGTTGCAAGCTGGGCACAGTGACACTCACTGTAATCCTGGTACTCCAGAGGTTGAGGCAGGAGGATCTCAAGTGCCAGATCAGTCTGGGCAACTTAGCAAGATCCTGTCTCAAAATAAAATTTTAAAAGGGCTCAGAATACAGCTCAGTGGTAGAGCATCCCCTAAGTTCAGTCCCCAGTAGTGCCAAAGAGAAAGAGAGAGAGAGAGAGAGAGAGATGCAAAGCAAAAAATATATATCTGCCTCCATCAGACTGGCCTTCCTTTAATGGGACAGGAGAAGCCATCTTATTGTAAGAGGAGTCCAGAATGAGGTTCCACATGGTGCCAAGAAAGCCCTTTTTGCTCCTAGGAGTAGAAGAAAGAAATGGAAAATACATTCCCTTCCCTCAGAAGAAATGCAAAATAAAGTACTTAGGAAACCGAGTATGTGGCACAAGATCAGGACCACCACTTAGAGTAGTGCAGGTTCCCCCACACTGTGCACACTACAGTCTACAGAAGCACGTGTTGTGGCTCCGTGGAGATGGCTGAAAGTAAGTTGTCAATAAATCTCAATAAACTTAAGGATGCATTCCCCTAATTGTGTTCTGTGGAATAAATCTTCACGATTTTAACAGGTATTATATAACGAACAGTTCACTGAATTAGGGAGTTTGAGAATTGCCAAGTTCAAAAGGTCCTTATCCATAGGACTTCTCAGAGCCTTTAGTATGCTAACATGTGCAAGAGGAGAGAAGAGGGTAAAGATTTTCCAAATATATTTGATAATAGAGTTGTATACAAAAAATACTAAGAAAAGCTGACTCTGTGCAAAATGAGTAGCAGATACCTTGCTGAATTCATTCATCCAAACATTATCAAACACCTGCTATTATGCACCAGGCACTACACAGGTGTTTGAGATACACAGCTATGAACAGCATGGTCAAGTTTCATGCCTCTGTGAACAGTCCAAGTTTATAAGGACATAAAGCAAAAAAGACTCTACACCAACCCTCCAAATGCTCACAATTTAGGGAACACATGGACCCACCAACACTTTGCTTAAATAATAGCAAGGGCTGACAAGGGTATTTTTTGCATTTGAACTGAGTCATAAAAGATGAGGAAAAGCCCCAAGGAAGTAAAGTAACCATAAAGACACAAACTTAGCAGCAGATGACCTCAAAGCTTACAAAATTGCAGGAGGGGAGCAGCTATGGCGGACTTCTCTGGGATTCTTGAGGGGAACTTTGGCCCTTTTAGAGTTAAAGACATTAAGAGAGGTAAACATGACAGGTAAACGTGAGCCAGTTCTCCTCCACATAGCAGCTCTAAGTCTGTGAGCATCCTTGGTAAGCCCTGAGCAGAGCTGAGCAGCTCTAAAGCTCACTGGTCTTAGCCAAAGAACAATCGTGTTTCTGAGGTAGGTTTGCTGGCAATTCAGATTACACCTTCCACTTGGAGAGAGAAGCTGGGACACATGCCAAACCACTGCAAGCCACTCTGGTCCTTAAAATGGCACTTACAGGGGCTGTGGAAAATATAAACTGGATCATTCACTCAAGACAGAGGAGCGATCATGACCGTAAAATTCTCATTTGGTCCAATTCAATCAGTAGTAACAAAGGGACTAATCTCTGTCAGCTCTCCCACCAGCCAACCAACAAAGAAAATTAAGCAAGATAGATAAATACCTACATAGATAGAGATAAAGACAGGCAGAGGTAGATTTGGATAAATTGATGTATGCATTAACATTTAAATACACCCAAATCTGTGCACCACTCATTAATATAAACATACCTATGTAACCAGCTCTGAAATTTAAAAAAAGTTAAAAAACAGACCATAACTGACATCGCCGAAGACCCCACACTTGTATTTCTTTCAAGTCAAGGTCCCACGAGTTATTGCTACCTTTACTGCTAACGGCATGGATTAGTTTTGTCTGTTTTATATTCTAAAGGATGGTGAGAACTTTCGGGTGGTACCTTCTTTTAATCACCATGCTTGTGAGGCTCGTTCATATTGTCACTGGGCTTGCAGGTTTGTGGTGTCAATATGCCACCATTCAATTGTCTGGGCTACACTGTGGATGGGCATTTGAGTAGGTCCTACTTTGGTGCTATTACAAATTGTTCTCCTGTAAACATCTTAGTATATTATCTTTGGTGACCACGTGTATGAATTTCTTTTCAGTATACCATCCAGGAGTCATGGAATATGTGCAATTCAGCCTCAGCAGATTGCTGATCAGTTATCCAAGTGGCTGTGTCAACTTGTACTTTTAACAAGTGGTGTTCCAGTTGATCCATGTCTTTACAAACTCCTGGCATTTTTGTCTTTTAGCCATTTTACTGACCTGGTTGCTGTGTAAGTGGTATTGTGGTATTGCATGGTAGTTTTTTTTTTTTTTTTTTTTTGGAACTGGGGATTGAACTCAGGGGCACTCGGCCACTGAGCCACATCCCCAGCCCTATTTTGTATTTTATTTAGAGACAGGGTCTCACTGAGTTGCTTAGGGCCTCGCTAAGTTGCTGAGGCTGGTTTTCAACTCATGATCCTCCTGCCTCAGCCTTCTGAATCACTAGGATTACAGGTGTGTGCCACCACGCCCGGCTTACATGGTAGTTTTAATCAGTATGCCCTAGAAGACTAGTGACACATTCATGTTCGTTTGTCATTTGGACATCCTTTTTTTTGAATTATTTCCTCCATTGTCTTACTCATTTTTCTGTTAGGTTATCATTTTTTGTTAGGTTATCTTTTTTTCCATATCAATTTGATTTGTAAGCACACACACGTGTGTGTGTGTGTGTGTGTGTGTGTGTATGTGTGGTGTGTGTATGTGTGTGTGCTACTGGAAATTGAACCCAGGTAACTTGCACATGCTAGGCAAACATTCTATCACTGAGCTACACCCCCAGCATTTTAAAGTTTTATTTTATATTTATTTTATTTTCACATAGAGTCTTGCTAAGCTGGCCTCAAACTTGCAGTTCTCCTGCCTCAGCCTCCCAGATCGCTGGGTGCCACTACACCCAGTTTGGGGTATGATTGTGTTTGTGTAGAATCCTCCTTTCTTGATTTTCTCGTTTTCATTTATAGTACAGCATGGGAGTTTTCATCATGGCATACTCATACATGCATGTATTTCTGACATGAGCCTGTGGGTGCAATACCTTGGGGATGCCATTTCACTTTATCATGTCTCTTGCTGGTTAGGCATTCTCAATCCTGATATATTCTGATGCTCTGATTCATCAACTGTTTTTCTTTTATGAGTAGCAATTATTGTGTCCAGTTTAAAAGACTTTGTGACTTAAAATCAGCATACTACACTGATGTAGTCCCATCAATGTTCATAGCAGCTCAATTCACAATAGCTAAACTATGGAACCAACCAAGATGCCCTTCAAAAGATGAATGGATAAAGAAAATGTGGTACATATACACAGCCTTAAAGAATGAAATTATGGTATTTGCAGGTAAATGGGTGGAATTAGAGAATATCATGCCAAGTAAAATAAGCCAACCCTGAAGAACCAAAGGTCAAATGTTTTCTCTGATAAGCAGATGCTGATCCATAGTGGGGGGTGGGTAGGGAAGAATAAAGGAACTTTGGATTATGCCGAGGGGAGTGAGGGAGGGATAGGTCAGTGAGGATTGGAAGAATGATAGAATGAGACAGACATTATTATTCAATATACATGTACAAAAAAAATTAAAAGAAATTTTGCCTATTCCAGGGCTTTAGATGTTTTCTCCTCTTTTCCTCTAAAAATGTTATTATGTTGCCTTTCACAATTAGGTCTGCAAACCATTTGGAATTGGTTTCTTTATATGGAATGAGGAAAGGATCAAAATACATATTTTTTTTTCTGCATGGATATACAAATTACAACTTGCAAATTTTAATACTGAGATAAAACCAGAAGATATTTTGTTAACGAAGCTGGCATGAGAGAGAAAAATAGATTCTGATTAATTTGAAACACACTGTTAGAGCACAAGGAAGAGTCTTCATGTTTGCATGACTGTCTGAATGCTGTGTGATGGTCTTTCAAGACGAAGCTAAGGCTGCCTTTCCCATCTGATGATCTGCCAGCTTCTGCACAGACTTAAGACCCAAGAACTACCTGGGTGGCTGCCACACCACATGCTCTGGTGTGTCGCGATGCGTTCACATGTGCTGTTCTCTGCCTGGGATGCCCTCCTGCCCCTGGTCCAGCTCCTGCTACTCCAGGACTGCTCTCTAGCACTCCCTTGTCTATAAAGAGGTCCCTGACCCTTCCCATCCATACTTAGATCTTCCCATAACATAGCACAGTCTTCCTGTTTCCTGATATCAACTCTCTTACCCTGTGCTGATTATTTTAGTGCCTCACTTGCAGTGGACCATGAGCTCTTTGAAGACAGATATTGTGGTCTTTCTTGGGGCTTCCGCAGTTCAAGAAAGTGCCTGGTCCATGTAAGAACTTACTATGTTTTGATTTGATTATTATTAAATGAGTCAGAATAATGGAAATGTTATTGATTGGTACATTGGAAATGGAAATAGGACAATAACATGTGTAAGAAAGTAGAAAAGATAATAAATATAAGCCTAATGTGACATCACTTCTTTTAAATAGGAGAACTCAGAGGGCTGGGAGATACAGGAGAGGCAAAGGAGGAGGATAAAAAGGAAGAAGACTTTTGTTTTTATCAAGGAGGAAGTCACTGGTGTTAGGCTCAACTGTTCACCATAAGTGCTATGAAACTGAATAAAATATTAAAGATAACTATTTTAAAACATTATACAAACATAAGAAAGACAGGATATTCATGAGTCCCGTGTTTACTATACTCTGTATGGAGACAGTTTCCTGGCAAAACTCAGGAAGGTGAAGTCCATGCAAAACATGATGGTCCTGCTGAGATGAGGAGACAGATGAGAATCTGACACTGCTGAAGCCGCTGGAATTTTCCAAACAGGGTTCTGGAAGAGAAATCCCTTTATAAGGAACTGGGCTCTGGAAGTTCTATGGAAAAGCTCCAGTCAAGGCTGATCTATGCTGCAGAAGATAGGACTTCATAAGGCAAGGCAGAGAATGACCACGATGACAGGGAGAGTACAGTGCAGGCTGAAGGTCAATGGTAAGTCAACTGCCAAGATAAAATGCAACAATCTTTAAAAGAAGATGATACCATTCAACTGCCTAAAGCATATGGTCTACCACATATAATGCAAAATTATTAGACATAGGAAGAAATGGGCAAATGTGACCCATAATCAAGAAGAAAACCATCATCGTTAGAAACAGGCACTGAGATGACCCAGATATCGGAATTACAGGCAAGGATTTTCATTCTGTTGTTATAAATATGTTCAAAGACTGAAATGAAAATATTGCTTTAATAAATAGATAGGGGACCTTGGGGGCAGGAATAGAAGCTATACAAAGAACTAAATGCAATTTCCATAACAGAAAAGTACAGTGTGTAAAACCAAATTCACTAGACAGGCTGAACCATAGATACAGCAGAAAAAATGGTCAATGACTTTTAATGCAGAGTAAATGCAACAATTCAATAAGAAGATGATATATTTTAAAAATGTAAAATGACTGAGCCTTAGTGACCCATGGAAGAAGAGAAAGCACTGGGATGCAACACATGTGCAATGGTGAGCCAGAGAGAGAGAAGAGACTGAGAATGGGTCATGGAGGGTTGAAAAAAAATGATAAAAAATTTTCTGAATTTCTTGGAAAGCAGATCCAAGAAGCTCAACAAACCCTACACAGGATAAATACAGAGAATCCACAACTAAGTAAATTGTTCTCAAGCTCCTAAAACAACAAAATCTCCTGAAATAGCTAGAGAAAAATGACACATTATGTAGAGAGAAATAACGATATTTCTTTGCCAAATTCTCATGAAAAACAATGGCCACCAGAAGACAACAGAGTAACATCTTCAGAATACTAGGAAAAAAAGAAAACAGCCCTGCCAACACAGAATTTTACATCCAGCAAATGCATACTTTAAACATTAGGATGAAAGAAGGCAAAGGGGGATGAAGGGAAGGGAAGGGGGATGGAGATAGGAAAGACTGTAGGATGAACTGGACGTAACTGTCTTGGGTTCATATGTGAACACACGACCAGTGTAACTCCACATCATGTGCACCCCCAAGAATGGGAAGTTACACTCCATGTGTGTATGAGACATCAAAATACACTCCACTGTCCTGTGTATCTAAAACGAACAAATAATTTTTTTGAATTAAGATGAAAGAAACACACTGTCATAAATGACAGACAGCTTGTCAGAAACAGACCCGCACAACAAGAAATAATAAAGGAAATTCTTTGGACTTGATGAAATGACCCTCACAAAGAAGCTCACATCTATAGGAAGAAATGAAATGGTGACTATGAGGTTAAATTTCAATGATTTTTTTTCTTTCCTTAGTGTCCTTAAAATTTAAAAGAGGGAGAGAAGAATGTTAGAGTGATGGAGCAAAAACATACATAATCAGAGAAGTCTAGAAACAAATCCCAGCTCTGCCACTTATAAACTAAATGATGGTAGGTGGGTTGCTTACCCCTCCTCTGAGTCACTTCCTTCATCCACCACTTGGTTAATTAACACCTGTGTAAGATTGTGTTCAAAATCAAGAGCAGTCAGAGGAAGGAACAGTCCCTGTGTGGATTCCAGGAGTCCCCTAAACACTGAAGCTGTTCAGAACTGCCTTGCCTAACGCAAGGGTATCTAAAGTTTTAGTAACTTCGCCTTTCTTTTTCATTTCTTCCTTTCTCACAGATGCTCATAATATTAACTTTGGTTTATATATATATTTGCAGAGACATTAAATTTCAGAACCATCGATCATTTCAAGTATTGCAAATCCCAATGCTATGTACTTCATTTTTTAAAATCTCCACAAGATGTGTGCCTTGGATGCAAATGGATTTTAAAGTATGCATGAACTTTTGTCAATATAACTAAAACAGTATTCCATACCCTTTCCCAAACTTCAGTCCTTTGCTTGCTACTTTCACAAGTCTTTCCATTATTTACTTAACATCTTTTTAACGTTTGACAGGCAGCTTGAGGCCCTACTCTATATGGAACATTGCTGTTTCTTTTATTATTTTTTTTTTCCATCACTGGTCATACATGGAAAATAAACATTTGAAAATAGAATAAAAGCAAAACAATGTGGTTATGATCCAGCTGTAAACAATTGCTTTCTAGGGGCTCTGAACCTGAGGTTTGCTGTGTCCTCTTTTGAGAGAAATTGAATAGCAGATGTTGCAGAGGTGTTAAAAATAGGCCAGCATCTGAGACTTTCCCCTGTTGGAATCATGAGGAATGAAACAATTGAGAGGGGAATAACTCTCTCAATGTGCAATCTAATTTTATTAATGCATGGTTTCTAAGGTTGTATTCCCCCATATATCAAAAATGGAGATGATAATAGCAGGTACCTCTCAAGTTTTGGGTGAAGGAAGGCAAAATATTCTGTCTGACTCTTGGTACACTGTGAGGCTCACATATGATGCTCATGCTGTATCAGCTACAAGTAAAAATATTAGACGCACGCTCGTGACTCACATTCTTCTTGCTCATGGGGAGAACACTGGGGTTTTGTCATTTACCTTTGCCACATGCATATTAAAATTGGAGTAGGGCTCCCTTGAAAAGGGAGTCACCACAGTTCCCAGTTTTAACGTGCTAGTAGACTTCATTCTTTCAAAATTTCTGGATTAAATGTAGAAATAAGATTTGTTACTATTTGGGGTAGTTTTTTCACTGCTGTGACCAGGTGACCTGACAAGAACAATTAAAGGAGGGAAGGTTTATTTTGGGGCTCACAGTGTCACAGAGGCTGACTCCTTTGTTCTGGGGCCCAATGTGAGGCAGAACATCATGGCCAGAAGAAAGCAGTTCAAGACGTCGCACCAGGAAACAGAGAGAGAGAGAGAGAGAGAGAGAGAGAGCTCCACTCACCAGGACAAAATATATACTTCAAATGCATGTCACCCAGGGACCTACCTCCTCTAGCCAGCTCCATCTGCCTACAGTGACCACCCACTTGGGTCCTATCACTGATTAGGTTAAGATTCTTATGATGTGATCATTCCACCTCTCAACTTTCGTACATTGTCCCACATTTGAACTTTTGGGGACACTTTATATCTAAACCATAGCAGTTAAATGCCAGCATTTTCTGCTGTGTAGGTTTTTGCCTGTGTTATTGTGCCCTATCACTCCGGGGGGAGAGAAACCAATTTTCTACCTCTCTCTCTCTCTCTCTCTTTCTCCTTCCTTCCCTCCCTCCCTCCCTCTCTTTCTCATATCTGCTATGGAAGTCTTCTTCAAGATGGAAGCCCCAGGTCTATCTCATTTTCCAAATACTTTACAACAGGAAAAATGATGTATTCCTATGGGTCATTTCTCAAGTTTAATAATACAAACTTTGTTTCTATTGAAAATCATTTCTCATAGCACGTTAAAGAAAACTTTTCAGTAAATATGAATTTAGGAAAACTTCAAAAAATAGAAGCATAAACTTCTAGAAATAAGGATATATTTACTTCTGGTGGAAGGATCTAAAGCTCACTACATTAATACTCTTTTTCTTCTACTGACATGAGCCGTTAATTAATTGCCCTTTTGCTATCGAAACCAATAAAAAACAGACAGCATAAAGAAAGGAGGTTGTCAAATCATCACCATGCATCAGATGTAATGTTTTCCACTTCCATCAGATCTTTACCATCCATCAGGTATGTAAATATTTATAGAGTGTTTGTAGGGGAAATCAGTAAGAATTAATAAATAATAAAGCTAATAAGTTTTAAAAAAAATAAATCAAGAATCTCATCATAAACTTGCCCATAATTTATTGCAGCAATAAAAAAAAAATCAGAAAAGCAGTAAGCAGAAAGGATTACATGCCATTATTTAGAATATCTAACTACCCTCAAAGACTTATGTTTCTATTCTTAACAATAAAAATAAATTGTTTGGGCAACTTTAACTTCTAGTAATCTTTTTATCAATCTATGTCAGATCACAGTGATTGGATACACATAGCAATTCATTCTTTCCCCTAATTTTACCCCAAAATGTTATATTTTCTGATACATTACTCAGTCTTTATATTCTAAACTGGGACTGATTATCTAATTTTGTGTTATTTGTGATCAAGAATTAGTATTATGACAATTTCTTGAAATTCATTTAAAAATTACTTGTATTCCTAATTAATACATTGACCCTATTTACCCTGGCAAAGATAAAATACCAATGTTCAAAACTTTAAATGCAAACTTTTTTTCTATAGGAAATGTTATGGTTTAGATGTGAGGTGTCTCCCAAAAGCTCATTCGTGAGTCAATGCAAGAAGGTTTAGAGGTGAATTGATTGGGTTATGACAGCCTTAATCCGATCCGTGCATTAATCCCCTGATAGGATTAACTGAGTGGTAACTGGAGTCAGGCAGGGTGTGGCTGGAGGATGTGGGTCCCTAGGGCTTTATATTTTGTCCTTGTTGAGCAGAGCTCTCTGCTTCCTGGTACCATGTTTCCATCTGCTTTCCTCAGCCATATACTTCCGCCATGATGTTCTACCTCTTCTCAGTTCCTGAGCACAGGAGTTGACCATCTATGGACTGAGACCTCTGAAACTGTGAGCCCCAAATAAATTTTTCCAAAATTGTTCTTGTCAGGTCTTTTGGTCACAGCAGCAAAAAAACTGACTAAATTAGAAGAATAATGATAAAAGAATAAAAGTATTTTATTGCATACCAGATGACCTAGGCCCTGATATACTTTTTTTCTCTTCTTTGATTCAAAAATATAGCTTCCCTTTCTCTAGATTATTGAAGTCTTGTTTCAATGATAACCATATTCCTGAGAATAAAAGAGTTAGCTTCCTATTTAAAACTCATTATTTCCCAACCTCTATCTTAATAATTGAGCTATACTGATTGTAGAACTGATGTGATTTAAAGTACTGAAAAATTTTGTAAATCACATAGGTAGAAGAAATATCAAGATTTCATCCAAAATAGTCACTTTGCTAATACATATTATCTAGAAATTGCTGAGGAATAATAGTAATTTAAATATAGCCAGTGCTATATTTTTTAAAAAAATTTTGACATCAATAAGCAATTTGCCAAGTCATTTTACAAATGCTGGGACTTGTTTTTATTGACTTGAGCAAAGTTGAAGCTTTGCAGGTTTTTTAGTGTATCAAAACTTTACTAATATTAAATATTTTAAATGATTTTCCTTAGCATCTACTGCATGGTATGTTTAAATTTATTCTGTCAATCTCTGTCTTTTAATTGGGATATTTAGGCCATTTATGTTTAAGGTAATCATCAGGACTTAAGTCTGTTCCAAATATGTTCATAAATGTCACTTCAAGATATTAATGTGAGATGAAGAGTTTGGAGAAACTGTCTTCTGATCAGTCAGCTAACAACTTCAGACCTGAATGATAAATCACATTGTAAAGTCCATCAACAGAATAACTCTCACCTAACCATGCCCTGACATTACACACTTAGCCTATATTTTGAGATGCTTCAAGAAACTGTTAAATAAGGGCTGGAGACATACCTCAGTGGTAGAGTCCTTGCCTAGCATGCTCAAGACCATGGATTTGATCCTCAGCACTGAAAACAACAACAACAACAGCAAAACCCTGCTAAATAAACCTTCCACTTCATTTATCATAGGAAAGTTTAAAATACAATATCCATTGTATTTGGTGTTGCCTCTATACCTTGCAAATTAAAATTTTATTTTAGACCTCACAAGAAAGTTTTGTATCTCCTGAAGAATAATAATGGATTTTTTCATAGAGAAAATTATTTCATAAATAGTTTTATTTTACTTTTTCTTTAGACCTCCCAGAAGCTCAACATCAATTTTTATCCTTTAAATTATAACATTGTGGTTGATTTATTACTCCTCTCCTTTATGTTATTGTGGTTTTATAGTTTATTTCCTATGTTCTAAATATTGCTGTTTTAAGCAGTCAGTAATTGTTTGCTTATAAACACATATAGATCCTTTTGAGAATTCTTTGTTCCTTACTGCAGCTCCATCCTTTCAACTGGAAAGATTTCCCTTTATCCTAAGGATCTGCTTCTCTTTCATGTTCTGATGAACATTTGTATTGTTTCTAGGTTCTGTTTATTACAAACAAAGCTACCATGAATACCTGTGATCTCTCTTAAGACATATTTGCTTTTCCCATTGGGTAAATACCTGAGAGTGAAATTGCTGAATATTATGATAAATAATTATAATTTTAATATATAAGAAAGTACCAAAGTGTTTTCCAGAGTTGTACCATTTTACATTCTCACCAACAATGTGTTAGAGTTGTACTTGTATCACATCCTTGTCAACCTTGGTTATGTTAGTCATTTTAAGTTTTAGCCATTCTAGTGAGCCATTCTACCACAGTTGATCATAGTTTTGATTTACATTTTGGTAATACATAATAACGTTGAGCAATTTCTCATGAGTTTATAAGTCATTCATATGTATTCTTCTGTGAAGTTTATATTGCAATATTTTAACCTTAAAAGGATCTATATGTGTGTTTGTGTGTGTGTATGCAAACAATTACTGACTGCTTCAAACAGCAAAATTATTTAATTTTGTTGGAATTTTTGCTTCTTATTAGTAAATAATAAAAGTTCTTTATGTATTCTGGATCTAAGTCCTTTGTTAGATATGATTACTTTCTTTCAGTAAGTGGTTCATCTTTCCACTTTCCTAATAATGTCTTTTGAAAAGAAGTTTTTTATTACCTTTTGAAGGATTTTTTTGCTAGACATAGAATGGTATGCTGGTAGATCCCCCACCCCCACTCTTTCCACAGGTTGAAGATGTTTTTCTATTATCCTTCGACTTTCATAGCTTCTGCTTAGAAGTCAGTCAAAATTCTTAACATTTTCTCTGCAAGTGATGTGTCCTTTTACTTTGTCTGCCTATAAGATTTTCTCTTAATCTTTATTTGATTTCAGCAGATTGACTATAATGGGTCAAGGTGTTATTTTTTTCATTATAGTTATCCCTCTTGGGGTTTGGTGAGCTTCTTAAATCTATGGGTTGAAATCTTTTATATATTTTGGAAAATTTCTAGTCAAAAAAGATATCCTTATTATTTCTGTTCCATTTTCTCTCTCTCCTCACCTTCTGAGCTTCCAATCACATGTATTAGACGATTTGACAATGGTTTTGTCTGTCATATAAGGAACATAGATTCCTGCTTCAACTTATCTCTGGCTTTGTCCCTCTCTCCTTCAGTTTAGGTGATTTTCTTTAATCTATCTGTAAGTTTACTACTGTTTACTACTGTTTTTTCCAGCCTGCTATTAAGCCCATATATTAAATTTCTAATTTCAAATATTATACTATTTGGTTCCCAAGTGTCCTTGGTTCTTCTTTAGGTATTTCACTTTCAATGTGAAATTCTCTTCATTTCCATTCATTTTGCTCCACCTTTCTTGTTTTTCTTTAACATATCTATGGTTATTATTTTAAAGTACTTGTTTGCTAATTCCAATATTTGGGTCATCCATGAGTCTGCTTCTAATGGGTATTTTTCCCCTTGATTGTGAATCACATTTTCCTGGTCCTTTTCATGTGTCAAATTTGTATCATATCTCATATGCTTATATAAAACAACTTAGAGATTACAGTTAATGTTAAGGCATCCCCATTGTGGGAAGAGTTTATTTGAGGAGGTAAAACTTGTTTCAATCATAAATTAAGGTAAGAGTGGCTGAGTTATGGCTAAGTTAGTCTTAGTCCACCTCTTACTTTAATTGTTTTGAGGGTAGAGCCCTATCTCTCATGTTATCATTGGCCTATTTCCTTAGTAAAGATTTTACTTGTAGGCACTGTAAGACTCTGGGTGATTTCACTCCCAGTTGCCAGATTCCCTTGCTGTACTAGTTCCCAGCAAAAGCCTTAGAGAGGAAAATTAGATAAAACTAGTTCGTTGATCCAACCCACTTTTGCTAACCATATTATTTTAATATGATGTATTCATATTAACATTCCCCCAGTTCTTATCCTCAATTTTATCTATATTTCCCAAGGCTCTGATTTCTATTTTATCTTCTTAGATTCATTTAGGTTGCCTCAAATGATTGTCAACTAAAATAGGGCCTAAATATATAAATAAATGAATTTAATCTAAAATAACTGCCTTAATTGTATCACATCAATGTGTGTTTTTAAAGTTTTCTTTAAGGTCTTAAATCTTCTTTATAAAGTCACAATTAGAGATAATTTTATTCAATCAACTTTGGTTTTTCAAGATTATCATCAGAGTCTCAAGAGTGCTACAAGAACCAAACACAATTTATTAGTAGAGTCTACAGTGGACAGATAGTGGTTGGCTACTGAATTGAATTCATTTTTCTGAGCCAGTCTCTTTAATGAGAAAAATGAAGGAAATAAAATGAGACATTTAAAAACTAATAGAAATCTTGAATATAATAACTACTGACAAAAGGCAATTAAAGAACCCTTTTAAAATTTTTAATAGAAATAAATGAGAATGTCCAAATGACAGGCACCCAAAGGAAAGAAGGACATTTGTGAAGATTAACTGTTGTATTACTCCTAATTTTTTCCCTGAATGAAGAAAAAAAAATATTTTTAAGAAGTACTAAAATGAGTTTATCCACAAATAAAGATGAATTAATATTGTTTCCTGTGCTTTCCTAAGCATTCTTTTACCATCATGCAATTCTACAATGCATTCAGAATTACATGCTAATATGTTTCATTTTTTACTACATGGAGAAATGGTGAAAAGTCAGAGTAGACAGTTCTTTTCAATTGACTAAAATGGAGAAAGAACATTAATTGAAACTGCACAGTCCATATCCCTAGAACACTTCATTAGAACCATTATTTTATGTTTCTAGGTATTTTCTAAGACCCGTACAGACTGCTAATAGTTATACAATGCTCAAAGAACAGATACCAAGGTTGGGGGACTATTTCAAAATGCAAGGAAGGGCAGTCCTTTAGAGGCAAGGAGAGATAGCCATGTATTTCCAGCCATACTCACGTGTTTCCTATACTGTTCAAGCAAATTTTTTGCATATTTCCATTTCAAAATAGGGAAAATTGGGGTCAGAGAGAGAGGGAGAACATATACAGTGGGGATTCCGAAGAAGGTTTCCATGTCCAATGACCTTTTGCCTTCTTGAAATTCAAATACAGTGTTATCATTTCAATATGAGAAAAGCTCATGTGTAAGACAATGCAAGAAGGTTTAGAGATGAAATGATTGAGAGCCTTAATCTAATCACTGTGTTGATTCACCTTAATGGATTAACAAGGTGGTGACTGTGGGCAGGAATGAACAGATACGTCATTGGGGGCATGGCTTAGGGTTTATATTTTGTCCCTGGAGAGTAGAATGATCTCTCTGTTTCCTGGTGGCCATGTCCAGAGCCACTTTTCTCCACCACACTCTTCCACTGCGATGGTCTGCCTCATCTTGGGCCCAGAGCAATGGAGGCAGCTGTCTATGGACTGAGACCTCTAAAACTATGAGCCCCAAATAAACTTTTTCTCCTCTAAAATTGTTCTAGTTGGGTCTTCTGGTCACAGTAGTGAAAAAGCTGACTAAAACATATAGTAATAGAAATCTGTTTCCTTTATCAATAATTGCTTGAGCACACACCTGTCTGAGTTAATAGGGATTCCAGTATCTTCCTCTATACTCTTTTATTGAGTGGTCTATGGAAACCAGGAATTTATCTAGAAGTGTGGAAGAGACATATAAGTCCCTTTGCCATACAGAAACACAGATACCCTTGAACTCCATTCCTGCAAAATCCACTTTAGTCTTCCTTTATTGATTATGTTGGTAAATGTTTCTTGGGCACTTATCACATAAAAGATATTAGAGAAATACAAGTAATAACAGAACACAGTCTCTTCATATGGAGAACACAATCTAGCAGGAGAGAGCGATATCACACAATCACCAGCATGCTATGATCAGTGGAGAGCTCATTGTTTTGTCCACAAGAACACAAGCTCTTGTGATGTCAACAATACACCTTCCATATTTGTTCCCCGAGGCTGCTGTAGCAAATGACCACAAACTTGGTGGCTTCAAATGTCATATTTAGTCTCTTCAAAGTCCTGGAGCCCAGAAGTCTGGCAGGATCCCACTCCCTCTGAGCCTATAGGAGAGAATCCATTACCAGCCTCTTCTAACTGGTGGCTATAGCATTCCTTGGCCTGTGGCCACATCACTCCAATTTCTGCCTGTGGTCATGCAGATCAGTTGCCTCCTCTTCTGTTCATCAAGACTCCCTCTGTCTCATCATTATAAGAACCATCATCATTGATTTATGAACCACTAATGCTCCTCCTTTCAAAATCCTAATTCCATCTTTTGCCACATAATATTCACTCTCTTACTGTAGAAGGTAGTATCCACAGGTTCTGGGAACAGAATGAAGACCTGTCTTTCTCATGGGCCATCCTTCAGTCCCCTATACCTGTCTTCCTCACTATGCATCTTACTGCCTGCCTCCCCTTGTCTAGCCACCCTACTTTTTCCTGATATTGTGATGCTATTCCCATAATGTTATCATGCACCCAGGGAGTCCTTACCTAACACTTGATGCCATGCTATTTGGATTGTGACCCAAATCTCTTTCTTTATACATTAGCACATCTTTCAACATTGTCCAGGATCTGGTATTTTGTTAAGCAACACAAAATGGACTAAGACAGCCACTAATGATGGGTCCACTGAAAAGTGTTGTCTGACCACTTCTGCAACCTGCAAACAGGGACAGCCCAAGGGCAGGGGCAGGGGAGTGACCCACCAGGGGAGCAGCTGCAAGGAGGCACATTGTGGAGATTTTTAAAACAACCAACTGACAAGAAGTTGGTTTTCTTTTTCATATCACCATGCACTAGCAACTGCCAGTGATAAATACTTTTCTCAGTCTACAGTCTAAATAATTGTAGCATTATCTGTTGAATTCAACAGTATACAGGTAAGCTTCAAATTAGCACATTTTTATCATTGTGCTTTAATAAATATTGCATTTTATGTACCAGATAATTCAGAGAACTCCCAGTTTTGAAGTGGGACCCTGCCATGAGTACTCAGCTACCTGTTATGTATCAAGAGGGTAATTTTGCAAAGGTTCAGAATCACTTGAGCAGACTTCTAGTATCATCTGTGTCTTTAATGCATATTCCTGCATTTTGTGGGAGTGGGGTTTGAACCCAGGGGTGCTTAACCACTGAGCCACATTCCCAGCTTTTTTTAATTTTTTATATTTATTTAGAGAGAGGGTCTCACTAAGTTGCTTAGATCCTTGCTAAGTTGCTGAAGTTGGCTTTGAACTTGCAATCCTCCTGCCTCAACCTCTTGAGTCACTGGGATTGCAGACATGTGCCACCATGACCTGCTGTATTCCTGCATTTTTATGATGGATTTAAAATAGACAATGATCATGAATGTAAAGATGAAAATTTTGAGTTACTTCAAGTTCTGTCTTTTGTGACCAATAGTTTTTATTTGTTTAACTTATTTATTTATTTAATAGTGAAACAGTATAAATTATTTCACTATTTATTTAATAGTGAAACAGTACAAATGACTAGATATAATATTTTTTCTGCTAAAAGCAAACTTTAGTGCATATACGAAATAGTTTGCTAAATTGGAAATATCTTTAAAATTGAAGTTTATTCTTTTAAAATTGTTTTCAAATGAAAGGTAAAATATGATTATTATCAATTATTGCATATTTATTACTAAAATAATTTTGTTGTATAGAGAATAGGAAGATTAAAAATGATGTGCTTCATGTTTTTAGAGATAACAGATACACCACTAAAGTCAAGACCTATACTTACAATGTATTGGAAATCAGTCACTGGCTGCTTGCTATGGGTCTGACACTAAATGCTTTGCATGCCTCAAATCATCAAATGCACATACTAACCTTATGAAGTAGAAAGTTTATTATTACTATGATTCCCATTTTGTAGTTGAAGACACGGAGGCATATAGAGGCTATGGAAGAAGTGAACAGGGGACAAGATGAACTGAGGTGACCTGATCCCAGAAGCTGTGTCACTAACCATAATGCTAGGCTGCTTCTCAGTTACTCATCCAAAAAATCATCTCAAGCTCCCTTGAGCTCCAATTTCATGCCCATAGCGTTACACATAGCATCTCATTTAAACCTTTAATCGTCATAACAACCCTACGGAGTGGCTATCATCATTCCCATATCGCACATTTAGGAAACAAAGAAGTTCAGTAACTTGCCTAAGATCCAAGAGGGATAACATGGCAGAGACGGCATCCTGATTCTGCCCTGAATGTGTTCTCCTCCTGCTATCATTTTACTGCCTTCTATTTGTTCTAGCAAAAAGCGTGTACTTCAAGACCAGAAATAGGGTCTAGTTGAGGGTCAGCATTTGCCAATGAAATGTGGGCCTGTTCTTTCCCCCAAAGCCATGAGAGAGAGAAAGAGAGGAACCCGCTCCTGTACCTGCAGGATCTGGGACTTGAAGCCCGTAGGCTCTGTCAGAGCAGCTCAGGTTACAGAAACCCAGGAGTAGGCGCATCAGAGGGGAAACCAAGGCACGAGTTTCAGATGACAGCTAGGCAGAAGAGCGAGCAGTTCTTGATTTGCCAGAGGCAAAGCTCTCTCCTAGAAGGGTAATGCAACACCAGTCATCCTCAGGCAAAGAAGCACCACAGACAGGGGCCAGCACAAGCAGGATTCCATTTCTCCAGGACTGAGCCCCCTCAAGTGGCCACAGGATGACTTCTTGCACTCCAGACTGACATCCCGCCAGCCACACAACCCACCAGAAAGAACACATCCTGCAAATATCCCCCAGGCCCATCTTGGGCCATCCCTAAAACAATCAGGAGAGGGGACGTGGAAATCCTCATTTGCCCAGTCGGAATTATATGCCTGCTCCTGGAGTCACGCCACCCAAAGCCCATGAATTGAGGTGGGAAACGATGCCTTAATCTTCCCAGGAGAAAAGAGAAAGTTGTGCAAACAAAAAACAAACAAACAAAACATAAACATGTATTCCTGTTTATTGCAAATGTAGCAATTCTCTTACTTTTCCTCTGACTCATCCTCCTGGATGCACATGCCTTTCTTGAGCTTGGGACCATACCAACCATCGGAAAGAATGCAGGCATCTGTCCAGATGCTGCCCTTGGATCAGTCTTCCAGGCCACACAGATATTAGTACTCCAAAGTCCTCAGCCCCGCCTCCCCTTTCATATTTTATGATTACCCTACTTTTCCCCATTCTTCTTAAAATAATGTGTTATGTTGGTACATTATAATTATAAGTGACAGAGGGATTATTTGTCACACGTGTGTGCATGCACACAGTATGATTGGTCAATTTCATTCTCAAGCCCTGCCCCTTCCCCTCCCCTCCTCCCCCCAGGGTTCCCTTCCTCTCTCTATTGATCTCCCTTATATTTTCGGGAGCTTCCTCCACTTATTTTCCTTTTTCTTTCTAGCTCCCACGTATGACAGAAAACACATGACCTTGACTGAGTTTCCTCAGCCTTTCCTTCTACGTTGGGTGGCAGAAGTCATTTTTATGGTGACACATTTCCTGCCAGCATTACTACTGAATTAGTCACAGCCATAACATTACCCACTCCTCTTCTGGAAGCATGCAGAAAGGCAAGCACAAAGGGCAGCATTACTCAAGGGTTAACATTAATTCTTCTCTCACTTCTTTAAAGGCATTTGAAAATTTCAGTGCCTAATTATTAGTCATTTTTCAAGACAGCTTCCAAACCAATCAGTTATTTCCAGGTAAAGAAGATCACACAGTTCAGTAGTCACCTTACCATCCCACCCACAGTCTTCATCTGTATCTCCCCACTTGATCATGGAATCATATACTATGTTGCATTATTTTATTTTATCATACTTTAGTTTCAGAAGGTACTGGGGATTGAACCCAGAGGCACTTTACCACTGAGCAACACCCTCAATCCTTTTTATTTTTATTTTTTTAATTTTTGAGAAAGGGTATTGTTAAGTTGATTACAGGCTCACTAAATTGCTGAGGCTGGCCTCTAACTTGCAGTCCTCCTGCCTCAGCCTCCTGAGTCACTGGGATTATAGGTGTGCATCACTGCATCTGGCTTATTTTTGTTTGTGTGTAATTCTTAAGTAACTATTCCAGGGATTGTAAATAAAATTGCCTCCTAGAGCAAACAGGTAACATAATGAGTGAGATAAAATAATATGATAGGGAGTGGTGGGGACTATGGTAAACTGGAGAGCACATTTATCAATATAAAGAAGTAGCCAATACTTAGGTCCAGTTGGTTGTGGCCATGAAGGAATGCAGGACCTGTGTTTCCAAATCATCTGTTATTTTTCAAGAGAAGTCCACACTCTTGATTTTCAAGAGAAACATCCCAAATTCTAAATGAAAACAAAAACAATAGTTTAAATTTTATATACTTACTTGTTTTGGATAAGATATTACACATTCCAAACAATATACACTTGCAGGTGACATTTACCATTTTGCAACCTTTGGTCTGTATGACTGGTCCCTCATCAAAAGTATGGGCTCCTGGAAATGTAAAAGAACTAAGTATTTTTCTGCAAATCTTAAAGTACTTTTCATGGGATGGAACGAAAGGCAAGCAGTCAATAAAAAAGAGAAATAGAGTGAGGTACCAAAGCTTGGGATTCTGTAGATGGTGCCTTTCCAAGCCTGGAGAATTAATTTAAATAAAAGTCACCCAAACAGTCCCTGCGAGGCAAGGTCCTGCAGTCTGGAGGATATAGTAGGACATGGACTCTCATTAAAAATGCTCACCCACCAAATTACTCCTGGCACCCAACCCAATTTTCCCTCCACCTTCTGACCCTTTTCTATAGAGTCACTAATGTATATGTAGAACAGTAGCCCCCCTTATCCATGAGGGATAAGTGCAAGACCCTCAGTGGATGCTGAAACCACAGATAGTACTGAACTATATAGGTAGATAGATAGAGGTAGAGATATATACACACCATGATCTTCCCTATATGTGTTATGATCAAATCTAATTTGCAAATTAAGCACAGATTAGCAGTGACAAATAAAAAAATAGATCAATTACAGCAACATGCTGTAATAACAATCATTTAAAACTCAGAATTGTTTATTTCTGGAATTTCCATTTAATATTTTCAGATCATTGTCAACCTCAGGTAACTGAATCTCCAGAAAGTAAAACTGCAGATAAGGCCCGGTGACTGTCCATAGCAATGAGATTTACATATGATTTTTGCAAATCTCTGAAGCAATTCTGTCACTGAGTTTCTCAATTGTAGAATTAGAGAACTGCTTTATGTGTCAAAAGCAGATGTGGGAAGAGAAGTGTCTTCAGTCACTCGCAGATATGGTAGCCCACACGGGCCCTGGTCTCAGTCGACCACTGAAAGAAACCAGATGTTTTGTTTAAGTGGCAAAGGTTTTAACTGTTCATTGATCAAGCATTATTTGAGAATCATTTAAATGGAAATGGTACATGAAATCAATATTCAATTGATCAGGAGTCTGAAACTGGCAGGACCAAGACTGGTAGATACTTGAAATCTGAGTCTAAACTTAGATTTAGCTGCTTCTCCAGCCCATCTTCAGTTTTGGAATTAACATAAGCACAACTCTTAGAGTGTTTGAAAATAGGTGGGCTATGGTCAACAAGATCTCTGGTTGAGAGAAAGCCATCTATTCCCTCTTCCAAGGTTTCAGAGGAGCCATCGGCTTCTATGCCCTGGATTTCCGGCAGTACGCTGCCCCTCTGAGTTTCCACTTGAAGAAGTCAAACAGAGCAGACCAGAGAAGCTGGGCAGAAGTGGAACCGGTGAGCTTCAGTACTACTCAGTGGGCAAATGGTAACAGGAAATCCACAGGGGCTGGAGATGTAGCTCCATGGTAGAGCACTTACCTAGCTGGGTTCAGTCCCTAGTACTGTAAGGGAACAATGAGAGAGAGAGAGGCAGGAGGAGGGAGGGAGGGGAAGGAAGGAAAGAAAGCAGGCAGTCCATGAATGAGAAAGGAGGAAAGAAAGTGAACAAGCCCCAAGGAGAAGGTGAAGGAGTTAATTCCTACTCTGTGATAGCATCAGATGTGCTAATTATTCCTCCTGATTTATTCTTTCCCTAATTGCTTACAGTGTACTCTGTACATCATTTGCTATATCATTTGATTATCAAAACCCATATGAGAATTATTACATATTTTTTACTGATGAGAAGTCGTCTCAGAAGATACATGATGATCGTGGATGGTTGAGTTGGGAAAGTTTTTAGATACCCTGGATCTTATTTCGTATTATGAATGGGGAGACTGAGGCCCAGAGAAAAATGAGTGGTCCGCACAAGCCCACTGCTAACCACTGGTGGCTGTGAGGTCAGACGCTCTCCCCCATGGTACCCATTCTTGTTAACCTGCCCACACAAGCTTTCCTCACTTGGCCTTGAACCCAAACGACTCAAGACTGCTTTCTATAAGTTACTCTTTCTATCCTCTCAACTCTAATCAATAAAAGGGACAAATAAGGTCCCAGAAAGGGTTGTCAAGTGGTCTTTGAAGTCTTGTGTGAAAGAAATCCTGAAAGAAATGGCAACCCAAATCAACCACACACCTTAAATAGGAACTTCCAAGACGCCCCTCCCTGGTTCAGTTCCATCCCTAGTGCTGACATAATTCTGCCAAGTGGGGACACCCAGCAGACCAAGACTAATGAAGAGACCAGGATGACTCATAATTGACCTATTCATTGTCCCTATGCAGATGGTTCTCCTAAGTATGTGAAAACAATTTGTTCTCTTAAATAGGTTATATATTCCCTACCCTCCATCTTGTTTACACTATTAATTTGCTTAGCAAACCCTTTTCTCCATATCTAGTGCAAAGGTAAACTTCAGCCCAGCCAGAGGGTCTGAATTATTCATACATTCTAAATTAGCAGGGTCCAGATTAATGAGGTTTTACTCCACTTTTTATCCTCAACTACCTTCCCTTGGGGCAGAGAGTCGTTGCTTTGCTCTCTGTCTTTCCCTATTATCATAAGCTGTATCCCCCAGGTGATATCCTGCTAACGGGGCACCTGGTTACAGTCTCTCCAGGCCTTCTCGGAAGGAACAAGGAAAAGAAAGGCGAGCAGTCACAGAACCACCAATTTCCCGTTACCCCATTCTGGGTTCACAATTTTTAGTAAGTAGCTTTTGAAAACTGACAACCAACTTAACTCCCTTCTCTCCCCATACAATATTTTTGAAAGAGCCTGGGCCTCATGAGACTAGCAGGGGACAGAAACAGAGAAAGCCTTGGAGGATTTGTCCAAGGGACCCTTTTGTGGTCCTCTACCCTGTCTAGTGGAATTTGGAACTCCAGCTCCAGGAGACGGCACAGAGGGCTGGCCGGTTTATGATCACATCCTGCTCTTTAGTGTTAGATAGAGACACACATTTTAAATGCTATTTTCCATACACAGTTCTTAGATGACAGCATCTTCCCTCTGGAAAAAACAAACAACTGCAAGAAAGAAAAGAAGCTCGCTCTCTCTCTCTCTCTCTCTCTCTCTCTCTCCCTCCCCTCCCCAACCCCTCCCTCTGTTAATGTTATCTTTATGATGTAAAAATAACTATTTTGAGATTGGTACAATCTGTGAAAAGTAAAAGCAAAGAAATTATGTGTGTTTATCCAAGGTAAGTATGTAAGCACCAGGAACATAAGATCGTGGACATTGCTGCGGATTAGCTGAAAGCCAGTTGCCGTATGCATGCTCATTTCCTCTTTTACTGCCTAATTCCCCCATGATGCCATCTGATCAGTTCTCGAATGTCCCCTGTGTCTTCGCCTTAACAATCGAGCCTGGTAGGCCATTCCACACATTTGTGATTCTCCGCATGAAAAAAATGCTTCCTGACATCTGTTCTGAATTTGTTTCTCTTTAATTTCCATTTATGCTCCCTTATCCTAACATCTGTGTCATTCTGAAAACAGTAACTCAGACTGACGTTATCTGTGCCATTTACAATTTTATATTCCCCAGCTAGAAGTTCCTCTTAACCATGTCGTGGATGTGGAATTCCGGGTGCTGTTCCATCCAGTGAGTGGGGCCCGGCTGTGACTTCAGAGGGTCCAGCAGATATGTCAGCCCCCAGGCTTTCTCAATATCTTTTTCAAAAACAAAGCTAGGAAGTCGAACCTGGGTAGACAGTCTCTCCACCAGCAATCTCTCTGCCAAGGTCTCTCCTAGAGCCCTTCAATGCAGAGGTGTAATTTATTCTTACTATCTCAAGGCTTACTCACCTACTTTTCTAAGTTACTTTCCAACAAGCTCCAAAGCCTAGGATGTTCCACATACTTAGAAAACATTTGATGATTTGAATGGATGAATAAAGAAAGGTAGGTTGGTGGAGGAAAAGAATAGAAAGGTTGGTTGCTCCTTAGAAACCAAATGAACCCAGAATCTAAAATTCCAGTCCAGTTGTACCTTCCAATTGCTCATTGTACTCAGTGCAACTAAGAAGGAAAAAGAGGCTTATGACAGAGAATGAAGGGACAGCAGTTTTCAAATAATGTGCACAGCACAATCACAACTACCATCTCACCATAAATCTAGAGCAAAGGCAGTCACGGACATCACGGGAAGAGTTGGCCAAATGGAGAAGTTGCTACAAGCCTCATGTCTGCAGAAACAAAGACCAAAAAAGAGTTCAGAGTCAACTCAGGTATCACAGCAGAGTTAGGCTCCACCTGGACCTCGTGGATGAGAGTGAAGAAGCAGATCAGTGTCCTAACTCTTGCTTGTTTTCAACGATGAAATAATTTGCAAAACACTGATGTTAAAGTTCAAAGAAGGCAGAGTTTGGTGAAGGCAGAAGAGGCTTTGAGAGAGTAGAAAGGATTTAGGAAGAGTTGAGAGAAGCAATAAGAATGTGTCTTTCCAGTCCAGGACATCAACATCTGTCACTCTGATGATCACTCCAACCAGGTGCCTGCTGTCCTTTGTGAAGCCAGAATGAAATCCCTAAAATATCAATTTGGCAATGTCACCTCAATGCTTAAGCCCATCACTGGTCCCCACTGTCCTCAGAATGAAGCCGAACTCCACATAGTTTACTGGACCCTGGTGATCTGGCTGTAGTACCTAAGCATCCACAGCATCCCTTTTCCACTAAGCGAGTGTCCCACATGCAGCAACTTCTCACAATTCCATGAACATGGGCTGCGCTATTTGGAGACGCTGTTCCTTCTATCTGCATCACTCTTTAACCTTCCACTTGACAAGTGGAAATTACTGAAATTATTGCCCCAGGTCTAGGTTGGGTGTCTTTACTATGTGCTCTGACAGGGATAGACCTGGTAGAATGGCCCTAACCACACGACAGCTGCCTGTTTAACTGCCTACCCCAGATCACAAGTGCTGTGAGAACAGAGTCCTGACTGATCTTGTCCCCTACAGGTCCCTGAGAACTAGCACCAGTTTTCTTGGAGGTAAACAATGAGTGCCCATTAAATTGTTGACCCTCATTGCTGAACTGAAAGTGTCTCTGGCCAGTAGATGTAGCTCTACCCTAAAAAGAAGATGATACTGGTATCCAGTTGACCACTCCCAAGCTCTATCATTGAAATAATCTCCATTTGGAGATGAATAAGCATCCCAAATATAAATATGGCTCATACTAGAGACCCTCCCCCCCAACACACAATGCAGCCCAAATTGCTACTTAATAGCATCCAGGAAGAAGTCAAAGGAAGGCAGGAACATGGAGAGGTGTTTCAGTGCTTCCCCCAGTGACACCAGTTTTGACATCAGCATGTTTAAGAAAAGCACAGCTGCCTCTCTTCCCCTCCCCCCAAGTTATGATGCACTCCCTGGTCAGGATTCCATTTCCCCCTCTTGGAATTATTTATGGGGCACTGGGCTTAAATAAAGAATCCACTCTTTTAGAGGAACCCATTGTAAACCCCCCCCCATTTTTTTATTTTCTATTTTTAAGTTTTACATTTTGGTATATGAATCCTGTTTTTAACTAAGCTCCAGTCCATGAGTAATAGGTAAGTTTTCTTTCATGGTTATATCATACTAAAGCTTATTCAGATGTGATAACATTTTTGCTGCTGTATCTTGGCAACATGATTTATTCTGCAAATGCTCAGTGTTACCGTCTCACAAAGCTGTACCATCTGGGTTGAATTAATAGGCTACCCAGAGAAATAAATGAGAATGGTCTCCCATAATTAACATGTAGGTAAAGTATATTTAACAGATTATTATAATTAATATGTCAGTTACTGATTTCATGCTAAATAGAATTGTGAACACAAGATATTAAGATTAGTTACCCTCTCTGTGTGCCTCAAAAAAAAAAAAAATGCAATGGGGAAAGAAATGAGGGCATAGAGTTCAGTATCAATAAAATTGACCTTAACATTAAGAACATCAGATACCAAAACTCTAAGCAAACAGTGACAATGTCAGGCATTATAAGCTGGGAGCAGCAAATTACTGGTTACATAAATTCAGAGTGTATACCAGAGATGTCCAGAATATCCCAGATGTG
The DNA here is from genome assembly GCA_020662805.1 of Glaucomys volans. Classification (NCBI taxonomy): domain Eukaryota; kingdom Metazoa; phylum Chordata; class Mammalia; order Rodentia; family Sciuridae; genus Glaucomys; species Glaucomys volans. The sequence continues at coordinate 559,125 of JAJEJO010002560.1, forward strand.
ACCTGCAAAAGCACAAGAATGTACTTAATTTACACGCAGCTGAAGGCGCCTATCCAAAGGAAGGGGGCTGGGTGGGGGGATGGGAAGGGGGAATAAAGACAAAGAAAGAAACCAGATTTTCTCCTAATGCCAGCCTGAGTTCCCTGCTGCTCAGCATTGGTTGCAAAATGGCAGTTAAGTGAGAAAATCCACAAAGGAGATGTGGAGGCATGGGAATTGAGGAGCATAGGCATCCAGGCTGGCTCCTCAAGGGGAGCAGGTTTTGTTGTGAACTGTCATGGATAGCAATGGACAGGTCATGGGGTGCGAGGCAGCAGGGGCTGGGGAGACAAGGGAAGATGCCTCCCTGTCCTTTAACTTGTCTTTCACGACAAATTCCTCCATCAAGATTATTAAATTCCATTTCTTTCAAAGCTTCTGGGGAAAGGAGAGATTCATCTCGGCAGGGATTCCCGTGGGGATACCGAGTCGCTCAGTTAACTCACCAGCCGGGAGCGTTGCTACTTTGGATGTAGGTTCGTGGAGTTTTCCTGTGATGGATGTGTATGTGCTTCGTGCGACAGTGAGCCAACAATAAAATTTTCTAAATGTGTGCTTGTGGATGCATCCGTTTGTGTAATTAAAGCAAAAATATAAATTGGTTTCCATCTCTCTGGGTTTTCCTAGTCATTGAGAGGAAGGATCAGAAGCTCTGGGAATATCCTTACTTTCTTACTGACTTTGAGCCACTAGGCATGGATTAAGATTACAATTCTGGTTTCAGTAGGAATGTCCAAGTTGTCATCTCTCTGGGGAAACAGCACAGACTTCATTAAGTGAGGTCACATTTCTGGAGAAGCATCTACCAAGGAGGGACCATGGCTCCCATCTCCACCCAGCAGAGAGCAGTGCGGAGCATGCCTGCCAGTGTCTGCTTCCAGGGCTCCCTAATTGATAAGCAAATGGATCCAGGAATCTTCCAAGCTGAGCCTTCTTCAGGGAGTCCCTGAGGACAGGGGACAGCACATTGCCAAAACAATCAGGCCAAGAGAGGAATGGCAGATAGAGTCAAACAGAAAGGATTTCCCAAGAATGTATTGCATTTAGCCTTTGGGGACAGAATGAGGAGCTTCTCTATTGCCCTTTTACTCAATAGTACAAAGGAGAGAGGAAATATTGTTTTCGCCAGGGAGATGGGGGTAGTTATTGGAAAGATGAACCCTCAGGGTAGCTCAAATAAAAGAAAAACAGCAGGGATTTGTCAGAATGGTTCAGGGAAGGCTCAGAGAACCCACAAACAGGAAGTGCTCTTGACTCTGATATAAAGGGAACTAACTTTCCAGCCCTATTTTTTTCATGGTTCTCTGCTTCTTTCCTTCTCCCAGCTTCATTCTCTTTCTGTGCAGTGACCTCTGTTCCTTCTACCCATGGGCCCAGGCCCTAGTACCACCTTTTTAATGCTCCCCAAAGAGCCTGATCTGAGTCCTAAAGTCACAGTGACAACTCCCCCGGAGAGAATCTGATTGGCTGAGCTTGAGTCATGGGTGCAATCCTGGTCCAATCAGCTATGCTAAGAGTAAGGGGGTGACTTGGTCCCCTCAGCAGGGGTGGAGGAACTCTATTGGAAGGGAAGAAAAAGGCAAATTGATTAACATCATTTGATTTAATTTTCTATCCTAATACCCTGCTGACTTACTATTGAAGTGTAGAATGTTACTTGATTTCTTAAGGCAGTTTTGACTTCCCCCATCTTATGTTGATTAGTTCTGGTCTCTAAAACACCTTTTCAAATGTACCTTTCATTTAAGGTGTTTCCAAGACATGAAACCAAAACTGTGCAGGAGAGAACATACTCACTGTAATGGTGTTAGGGTCGCCGTGGGTAGGGGTGCCCCTGTGTTTATGGTAATCTACTGTCCCTCTAACTCTAGTCACAGTGCCTGGCTCAGAGTATCTGCTCAAAAAAACAGTTGTAGAAGGTTTGAACCAACTAAAGAGATTTTCGTGAAAGGCTGTAAACCTCCGGCATCGCCATCTCAGGCCACCATCCTCATGGAGCTGCCTCACGCTCTCAGCCCTGACTCGGACTTTGGCTGTGGGCATCACTGAGGATACAACCAGTGGCTGCCTGGCAGGGCTGCCTCCCAGGCCCCAGCTGATGTCTACAGGTGCGCAGCGTGTGTGCAGGGGGGATGTGTGCACAGCTCGGGGAGCTGGCTCCAAATCTGCCACAGTAAACATAAGCCCTGGACCGCTCAAGGGAAGACGGGACTCAGATGAGCTCTTGAATATAAAGGAGGCTCCAGTGGGAGTGTGACAATCAGAGCAACCAAGACGGCACACTGTCCGTTGTCCCCCAGCCCAAATGATCCTAAGAACAGGAAAACGAGCCAACCCCAGAAAGCTCTAGGATATTTCCCTGGAATCCCTTTACTCTTGCCCAAAGTCATCTCCCGAGCATTGATTTCAGAATAAAGATACAATTCTTCTTCTAGGGACTTGTTTTACCAAAATATTCAGTCATGTGAGGAATATATATATCCATATATATATATATATATATATATATATATATATGCACACACATACAAGGTATTCTCTGCAGCAGGGTTTTAAATAACAATTTTTAAAAATAGAAGCAATGGAAATGTTCATCTGTCAGAGATTTTTTAAAAATATATTGACCATATCTGTGAATTAAATATGACCATTGAAGCACTATGGTAGATCTGTATGTACCACTGACGGGAAAAGATGCCAAGACATGATACTAGTTTTGATTTAGAAAATAAACTGTGTAAGTCCTATGACTGTAGTTAATAATACTGTATTGTGTGGTTGAAATTTTCTAACTATTCAAGATTCTCACCAAAAAGGAGAACGAGAGACAGGAAGGACGAAAGAGAAGGGATGAGGAAGGAAAGAAGGACAGGAACTGGGGAGTGTGGAATATGTCGATTAGCTTGCTTTCAGTGCTGATTTCACAATATACACATCTATCAAAATATCACTGCCCATCTTCAGTACACACAATTTGTATTTGTCAGTTGTACCTTGGTAAATCTAGAAAAAATAAAAATACAAAGAGCTCTATAAATTTGTTGTGGGAGGACTGTAAATATATGAAAAAGGATAGACACCCATCTTTAAAAATGATCACCTCTGGAGAGACCCGGCCACAGTAGCAGCAACTGCCACACCATGCCTACCCACTCCCTCTGTTTCTGTATTTAATTTCTATAAGCTTGTTTCCTTTTGTAATTCTCCAAAATAAAAAAATACATATATGGAAAATGAAACAAATAAAAGTATACTAACCACACTCCCCATATTAGGAACCTGAGTCTGAGATATGAAGTAATTTACTATCAATCACATGCCTAATTTGGGATTGGAATCAATGTAATCTCATATTCCCTATAGGAAGCAGTGGGCTTAAACTGAATCATGATGGATGGAAATTAGATGTAAGGATTCCAATCATTATAGACTGGTAGTCATTGTGATCCATTAGCAGAGTGATTTATAAAGTCAGTGAAGTGATGTAGAATGTGACCTCTTGTGCTTCCTAGACTTTGGTGTAGATTTTGCTCATTTACAAGCTGTGTGACCTTGAGCAAGCTGTACAATTTCAGCTTTCTGGCTATTCATTTGTAAAGTTAGGATAATAAAAACATCTCCCTCAGAGGGTCATTGAAAAATATAATTAAATTACTACATGTTAACTACAGTGTCTGAGACATGTTAAGTCCTCCAAAATCTTAAGCAGCAAATATATATGATTTACAAGAGGTCTTAGGAAATATAAGAGATAAATCATCTCTCCAGGCCCTAAATGTATGAACTAGAATCCCCAGTGGCCCTTGGCTGGGTTTCTGTAATTCTAAGACCCATCCAAAATGACATGGAAAATATTGTGGGAAAGAGCACATGTGATTCTAGGGATGAGGGTACAACCTTATCATACCCTTGAAGGTACTTCCCAAAGGCAAAGGACCTGGTTGGACACTGCTTTTTCCTAGAGGCAGAGATTCTAAACAATCTCCCACCAAGAAAACACAGACCCCACCTGAGGCTCTGGCAATTGCTCGCCAGCACCCCTACCCAGGTTTCCAAGGGCACTCTGTGCTCCTCCTGGACTTGCTCTTCTTCACTGAAGCTGAGTCTGTCCTGGCCTGCCCTACCAGTCAATTTCACTAAGAATAAACCTTGCCAATAACAGGTTGATAAACCTATAAATACACTTTGTCACTGAATTGACCAGTTTGGCTGAAGGAACCAGCTGGACACTGAATTAGTCAGGATAATTATGATTTTAAGTGACAGAAAGCCAACTCACTGTTATTTGAAAAGAATAGAACTTGTTCATGTAAATAAGCCCAGAGGGGCATCTAATTTCAAGCCGGGCTGTATCCAGGTGTTCAATACCTCAGGAATCTGTCTCCATCTCTCGTCTCTTTTATTCTGAATTGGCTTCAATCTCAGGTATCAGGTGGCAATGATAAAGTTCAACAGTTCTGAGCATAAAAAGAAAAAGAAAAAAGAAAAAAGAAAAAAAAAACCTAAAGAACCTCTTTCCCAATAGTTCCAGCCAAGGTCCAAAATATATTCGGATTAGCCTACCTTGGTCATTGACTCACCAATGAACCAATTATCACAGCCAAGGAAAGAAACCACGGCTCTGATTGGTTGACGGCAGACCCACCTCTAGAGCTGGGAGGTGGAGTCGTGTGCACAACCTTGCGGCACAAAAGTGGGTGAAGGCTGGTTTCTTGGAGAAAATCTGTGCTGTTGTCAAGGAAGGGGGAATGGATGTTGGACTTGATAGCTGTTTGCTAACCTGTGATTAGTCGTCTCCAAGACGCAGGTGGTTTATCAAATCACCATAGCCAGTCTTTTGTGATTTTAACAGCCCAGACCAATCCTGATTCTGCAGCGCCATGCCTTGAGTCCAGGCAAAAGATTTCCGACGGGAGGGTTGGTCACAGCCTTCTCCGGCAGATAAGCCACGCAGACGCAGCTTCTCCTATTTAACATCCTCTTAGTAGCTCTCCACTGTGGTTTTCAAGGCTCGTATTAGCCTGTCAGAAGGGAAGGATTAACATGTATTTTGATTTCTGCTGAAAACACGTTGTTTCAGAAATAAAGTTGGCATGGCAGGCATCTTGGTTGATTTAATCTCTGACACAGGAAGCTTATTTATAGCATCTCAGCCTTCTGAATGTTTAAAAACTCAAGCATTATAAGCCTGCTGTGCTTTTCCTGCGAAGTATGGAATGGCACTAAATGAATAATGCCACCTGGCCCAGCAGCACGGGCAAGATCCAGAATCAAATGCAGCTCTCATCTGCTCCTGGTGCATGTGAACTCCCCTCTGCTGGGTTGGAGCCATCCTGGGGGCGGGATCCTGTACCCCCAGAATGCATCCTACAAAGGAAGCCAGCCCCTGAAAGGAAGGGGCTCCCCTGACCCCTTTCCCAGTCTGCTCTCCCTCTGTCCTCCAACCCTCTCCTGGATGATCAGAAAAGTTCTGCATCTGATGAGCCTCTGTCTGCTGCATCTTCCACCAAGATGATTCTTTGGACTAACAGTCCTCTTCCACTGGACGTGTGTCAAGAATATGGTGTTAAAATCATCCAAGCCTCTCTCCCCATTTTCCAGGTCAAAGTGAGTCTCAAACAGTACATTTTCTCCTCAACAAATAAATCTCACTGAAAATAGATATTGATGACATGGATGTGGGTTAACTTAGGTGTTTCAGTCTGCCTTCCTACCACAGGAAAAATTGATTATACTCAAATTGAAATGTAAGTTGTTCTGGGTGTACTAAAGCAGCCAGCCAATGGCAGGCTTTTGAAAGGCCAAGGGTTCCAAATGACCACTCCCAGAATGAGCATTTTATATAAATTTGGAGGCCAGCACCAATAGCCTCCACACTACCATCTGAAAGAAGTGTACTTTTACCAGTCAAAGGAGAACTTTTTTTTAATCTCAATGTCAGAGGTTATGATTTTGAAGTTTAGACAGAAAACAGATTGCTTGCCCTTCTGATCAAGCAAACACCACTCTTTCTAGAATCTGACTACAAAAAAATTCCATACCAGGGCTTTTCTGTAAGGAAACAGAACACAAGACAGTCAGAAACTCACTTTCCATTCCTAATTGCAAGCTGGATTATAAGAAAGGGGAAGAAAGTTCTCAAAGCTGGGCCAGTGACCTCTAGAAGAGATACATGAAAACCCTTGTCAATTATTAATGTCAAGAATTGTGGCAGTGGTCACACTTCTGAACCAAAAAGCAGGACAGGAGTTCTTATAGGGGTAAACATTGAAATGAGGACCAATCCCAACCACTGTGATAACAAAACAAATACTATCTTTGTCCTGGAGTTAAAACTGGGTTTGAATTCAACTGCATCAATGATGTGACCATGAGCATCCTCCTCACTGAACTTCAATCTCCTGATCTGTGTAATGGCAGTGTCAATAGTACCTATTTCGCATGGTTCTCACGAGAATTAAAAGAGATAGATGAACAAGGTTACAGAAACCCCAAAAGCCAAAGATAATATGCTAGGTATCAAATCACCCCTGTGGGATATGTTAAGAAATGGTAAAATCAATTTTTTGGACTCCAAGTCCATCAACAACCTTGAGGAAAGGTGAAGTTTGATTGACAAGACCAACACTGAGAATTTCAAATTAAAAAAAAAAAAATCTCTTGATGTACCCCAAGAATTTCTGTTGCCACCAAAGCTCAAACCCCTGAAGGTCACCTGGATCCTCATCCTCTAATTAGATCCAGTCTCCCACTGTGCCCCACACTCCCTAAGCCATTGTGCTCTGTCAAGATGGTTTGTCTTCAGCAAACACCTTCCACTTTTGCCCTGAGCATCTTCTCCAAAGTGACAGATTCTCTTTTTGATCGCCCTTTGGTCATGACCCCCAACAACCACTTTTAGCAAGAGCCTTGCTAAGTCTGTTTAGCCAGAATACCCTACCCTCAGTATCTCAGCACCCACCATATCTGCTTGGGTTCCTCCTCCACCACCACCCCAGACTGAAGTTCAGTGAGGAAAATGTCTGATCACCTGGCCTGTCTTTAGCAAGAATCCTGTCAAATTGGTTTAACCAGAATCCCTGCTTCACCTTCAGATTTCCTCCTAGCAGTTTTCTATCCACCAACTTCCACCCTATCATCCTTCCTTAGCCATAAATTTTCTTTTCTTTGCTGTATTTGGAGTTGAACCTGAATTCCCTTTCTTACTACAAAATCCCCCCTCTCAAAAAACATCATTTTCATCATCTTTAACAAGTTTCATGAAATGTTTTTTTCTTTAACACTTAGTTTTCCTAAATGCTAATGATCCCTAAATGTCCCAGGTTGGGTTTATTTACAAGCAGATGTTAAAATGGAAGTGGGCATGAGGGGTATTTGTTAGAAATCGATTCTATTAAGAGGTGGGGAAGAGGCAGGATGGGACAGAGAGGGTCCTGCTTGCCTTCCATGCCTTTGGGAGAAATGGCTCTCTTTCTGCATCTCTAAGGAAACCAATAATTAGAGAGGGTGTCCTGACAGCACCTCCAGCAGTCTGGCAAGTCTTCCCCAGGAGGAGGATGCGGGAATCCACCTCTGTGTTCACCACCCCAGGCAACCTTGATTCCAGATCAGCTCTGTCAGGTAGAGATTTGCACTTTCTTCTCCCACTATGCCTATTTCAAGGCCTAAAGAGCCCAGAGCTCTTGCTTCTCTGCTTACTTCTCTCTTTCCAATGCTTCTCCATCCTCTAGGAGCTCCAAGCAATGCACTGCATTCAGCCCTGACTACTGGCCAGCTCTCCTGAAGCCATCTATAGACCATGGCCAACACTATACCAGCACCTGCTATCCCCCTCCTCACTGAGCTCTAACTCTGCTCCCTCTCTTCCTCCCTACCCCATGTCATTCCGGCTGAAACTGTCTCTCATGCAATTGAACTAGCTAACATTTCTTAATGTTCTGTGCCAGATGTGCTTCTAAGAACTGTAGAAGTATAGAGGTATAAAGAGGTTAAATGACTTTCCCAAGGTCACACAGCTAGTTTAAACTCCCAACCATCTGGATCCAGAGCCTGAGTGTACTTTAATTTCAGCTGCTTTCTACAATAACTGCAAAGCCCTGGGCACAGTACTCCACACATGATAAGCATTCAATGAACACAAGTTGTTGTTATTACTTTGCAGGGTTTCTGTGTAGGATAAAGGAAAGATGTACCTTAAAATACTCCCCCCAAAATATTTGGGTAATTGTAGATATAATACAAGTAGAAGACAGCAATGCAAATGGTATTATTGTACTCAGGACACCTGAAATTACAGTTATCCAGCTCTGTTTCCTAAACCAAGGGTCAGAAGACCCAATCCAGGTGACATGTGCTTTTGTAAATAAAGTTTTATTGGAACATAGCCACGTGTATCTTCTTACCTCTTGTCTAATGCTGGCATTAGGTGTACAATGACAGAAGTAGGTACTTCCAACAAAGGTTTTAACTCCAAAAGACTAGAATACGTACTACTAGTCCTTCATAGAAAACATTGGCCAAAGCCTGTCCTCAATTATGTCGTTTGATCAGACGCCCTCAACAGTCAGAAGATTCCTTCACCCAGCGATGGAAGACATGATGCAAAGGCAAAATAATATGAACTTGAGGGAACATAACAGCCGCAGGCAACTGAGTGCTCCTGAGGGCTCATCTCCCCTAATCTTCATAACTAACCTGTGCAATCAGATCATTCCCATTTTACAGACGAGGAGACTGAGGCTCAGAGAAGCTAAGAAATTTGCTTAAGGCCATACAGCTGAAAAGTGAAGAAGCCAGATTCAAGCTAAGATCAAAAGCTTCTGCTTGTCACCCCTTCTTCCTGCTGCCTCCAGCCCCTTCTTCTTCAGGCAGGGAGAGGAATTCAAGTATTTTTTCAGACTTAGGGTGATTGGAGGAGAAAATAAGAATGAATGGATATCTTTGTTGACTCCCCAAACACCTCCTATTACCATTTGCCTTTCCCTTTTTTCCACTTCTTCCTCTCTTTCCAAAAATAAGCACAGGACATTCGCACACATGCACATACACACACACACACACACACACACACTCACACACACACACTCAAACACACATACACTCCTCAGTGTTTCATGCCAAATGGAGGTGGATTAAAGCAATGGAACAGATAGGAAATCAATATGTAGATAGGATTTTTTTCCAAGTTTGTACTTCAAAGTCACTTGGGCCAATTGTCAAAATGTCAGGGGTGGGTTTTTCTCCTGCCTCCTTCTTCGCTTCCCTGCATTTCATGGTGTGCGCCCTGTTTTTCTTGGCCCTGCTACTGAGAAGAGAGGATCTATCGGTTTCATTAGCTCTTTGAAAAACGAGGTGGGATTGTGTTGGTGAGGTGAGGAGGTCACCAAGAGTCATTTATCATTTTCGATGAGGCATAATGAAGTCCTCGAAGCTGGACTCTAATTTAATTGTCTTCTACTTAATTGAGAAGAAGGAAGCCAGTTTCAAAGTACTGACTGAAGGTGTTTTTATTGAAACATAGACAGTTCTTATTTGTACTCTGTAGGTGACAGAAAAACTGCTCCTGGTCAAGCTGTCTCACGCTCTCATTCAGTGCAATCTTTACTCTGTGCCTAGTGGAGTCTAGATTTTCCTCTCCAGATAGATTCATCCCCTTTCAGTCTATGGTACCACCACCCACCCAGTTTCCCAGACCCCAAATAAAGATGTCAACCTTGACTCCTCATATCCCAGAGCCTCATCAGTGAACCCCAAAGCAGATCCCATTTGCTCTAGCAAACCTGACCGTTTCTCACCATTCCTGGCTCAAGCCACCACTGTGGCTGACCAGATACCTAACCAGCATTGCATACATTATGCCTCAAAAGTTCTTTGTCCATCCAGCAGTGCCAGTGTAGAAGATCAAAATTTGATAAGATCACTTGAATTAGTTAGCTATTGCTACAGAATAATTACTCCAAAATTTAGCTGCTGAAGATTTAAAAAATAAACCTTGACTATCTCACACAGTTTCTGAGGACCAGTAACTCAAGAGCAGTTTAGCTGGGTGGTTCTGATCCCTGGTGTCTCCTGAAATTGCAATCAGGAGGTTGATTGGGCTACGAGCATATGAAGGCTTGATTGAGGCTGGAGAATCAGCTTCAAAGATGGCGCACTCACATGGCTGTGGGCAGGAGGCTTCAGTTCCTTGCCAATAGCTCTCCCCTAAAGCTGTTTGAACATCTTCATGGCAAGGCAGCTAACCTCCTCAGAGTGAATGAACAAAGAGAGACAGACAGACAGACAGACAGACAGACAGACAGACAGAAACCCCAATGTCTTTCACAACTCCCAAGGTCACAGTCTGCCACTCCTGTAACAGACTGTTAGCAACCTGTCAGTCTTATCCAATACAGAAGGGTGTGGGGTGTGGATACCAGGGAGCAAGGATCACTGATAACCAGATGACTCCTTTACTTAAGACCAATGGCTTCTTTCTGAAATTGGAATAAAATCCAAACTTGTCACTAAGGTTTGCCAAGCCTTGTAAAATCTTGCCTCTATTTAACTCCCTATTACCTACTAAGTTCCAGCTACTGTGGTACCTTGAGCATAGTCCTGGCTCAGATTCTTTTCACCTACATTCCCTCTGTCTGGAATGCTCTTCTTCCAGACTTCCACACAGCTGATTCCCCTTCATTCCAGTCTAGAGACGAATGTCACGTCTGGACAACCTGCCCACCAATCCTATCTAAAGGTGTTGTCCTCCCCCTGCCATCCCCATGTGAGAGTTCAGTAAGGAAACTAACCACATGTAATAGAATGTAATGAAATGTAATAACTACATGTCAAACCTGATTTAAAGCTTATCCCAATCTGATAATTTATTTGGAACATACTCCTTGCATAGAGCTCAGATGCTTGGGTAATTTACCTTATACCTGCTCACCACTACCACACACAGCGACGCATCTGGTACTCTGCTAAGTCCCCCATAAATGGCATCTCATGTCATTCTCACACCAAAATTTCTATGAAGGAGGATGTCCTATCTCCATTTCACAATGGAGGAAACTGAGATTTGCCTGGGACTCTATATAAACTAAATGACATGAGCCAGAATTCAAAAACTGCCTCAAGTGTCCCGTCTATACTCTTAACACTACATTATACCACCTGTCCTAATGTTTAAAAGGCACTGCCTGTCATCAATAAACATCTGTTGCATTTATCTAGACAACTTTATTAAGAGTTTTTCTTATTTTAATAAACAACATTTATTAAACACTTGCTATGCATCCAGCACTACTGTGGTAACTGATATGGGGGTATTCTAAAAAAGTATGACCCTATATTCTAGCAAAAAAAAACCATATATATATATAGATAAAATGTATTTGTATATATACATACACACATATATATGCACATACACATATATCTTGAAATTAAATGTTGACTTGAAAGGCTGAGCGAGTTAGAGCATTTTCTCCAGTATTTAGAGGAGTGAAAACAGAGCTGAGATGGATACAGCAGGGTAGGTCAGGTTAGAAGTCAGACAGGAAGCGGGGTTTGACTCAAGCCTGGAAGAAGTAGCAGGAATTAAGATTTCAGAAGGGAGAGGGAGGTACTGTAAGCAGAAAGATTGTACCTGCAAAGGTGAGACAGGAAAAGTCAGAAAATAGCCAGATGACAAGTTTGAATGAGTATCGTGTAGACACGTAAAATCCAATGTAAAAAGAAACGATCCCTGAGGGTAATTACCTGGCTAACATGGCAGACGTCAATAAATATCTGATGAGTAAAGGAATGAGACATGGTAAGAATTAGGCCCGTCCTAAGGAAATCCTGCTGGATAATACCTGCCGGTACTGTCCGCCTGCTCTCAAGTAACCTGAACGTAAAATCGAGGAAACTGAATAGACACATGTTTCCAATCAATCATGTATCTTGGATCATATAAACAAGGTATACCAGTACTAGGAAATCTTTCTTTTCTAGCACCATTCAGTGAACTGAACCCTTCCTCCATGTTCAGAGCTGTGAAGAGTCCAGCAGAGCTGGTTTCCACTTTCTGCTTCAATGACCTGATCAAGGTAGATAGCTTTCTAAACTCATCTGTGAAATATGGATAATAGTATCATATTTACAGGGCATTTGTGGGGATTGCTTTAGATAACATCTATGTCTTAAGATGTTAAAACATTAGCCTTCTCTCCCTGACCCTGACCTGTTAGTCTATAAGGCAGATGGCTCAGACTGATCTAGGAGGGCAGGAGGAAACAGGCATGGCTGGTGGTGGCGACCTTGTCGACAGGCTTTGTGCTGGTGGACATCCATTATTTGAATGACTTCCCAGAAGCCCAGAGAGGCAACTCGCCTCCCTTCCTGGCCTCTGCTCCTTGCCTCTATTCTAATCAGATTATAGACCCCACCTTGCTGATCAGAGTGATTGAGGATATAGGTTATTCCAGCCCCAGTGGGGCCAATGACAGGGCCCATCCTCTTGGCTATACCCATTGTTCTAGAGGTGGGAACCTGACAACACTGGGCCAATCAGAACTCTTCCCATCAAATTTCTGAACCTGAAACCACAGTGACAGAATTTCACTTCCTCTCTTCTGATAGCCCCTATCCTATGAATGTTCTGCAATAAAGAAAATGTGATTTTTCACATCTAGGTAGAGACAAAGACTGGGAGAAACCATCTGAGAAACATTTTAGTTCTTAGTTCCATCTGTGCCGGGGATTCAACCCCCCCTACCTTCCTCAATTTCGGAGCCTATCAAGTTCTGCCTAAACAAATGTAGCTGGGTTCCTAACACTTGCCACCAACAGAAACCCACACCAGAATGAAGAATGAAATGAGCTTCTCAAGTTTGAAGACTATGAAAGGACCAACTTCACTGGTATAACAGAATTATTTTAAGGAATTCTGAGATCAGTACTAAATTAGGAGGGTGCGAATGCCAGGCAATGGGGTGTTACTGAGGCTTTTGGAAGCAACATGGCGAAAGCAGTCACTTAGGATGAGCAGGATGGGGGTAGCATCTGTGAATACCACCAGCTGGACGCTGGAGGCAGGAAGACTACCTGAAGGCTTTCAGAGAGCAGAGTAGATTCTATCGCACCAAACTCTAGTAAGCAATGGAGAATCGTGGGGTTTCACCTTGTTGGCTCATGAACACTGAAGGCTGCCTCCACCTTTGGAATTCCACTTGACAATGGCCTCATTAGGGAGAAGCTCCATCAATAGTCACATCGATAACTAAATGTGTAATTAACTTAGTTTCCTGCCCCCCTGGGGGGCAGCAGTGAGGCAGGCTGAGAATATAAGAGCTCAATATCATAGTCAAAGCTTTAACGGACGCGTCTTCCTCCAGTGGGTGCCACGCTGACAGCGTGGCTAAATGAGGCTTAATTTGACAATCCCAACAATCCATTGTTAATGATGTGCCATTGTTGTAATTTGCACTTGGTAAATGCAATTTTTTGGCTCTTTGCTCGCCCCTAGCTTTCTCCTCTGGGTTCCTGGACCCCTGTGTTCTTTGGCAGGCAAGTTTCCCTTTCAACTCCACAAATACCATCTCTGCTATTGGGACACAACAGTTAAATAATGTGAAATTGCACTGATGCCAGTGAAATAAAAGTGAGTTTTACAAAACCGAGTTCCTTCCCTGAACATAATAACAGTAAATTTCTAGGGTCCTATAGTGTAATATCCATTAGATTTATTATGTTGCAATTCCCAGTCCCACTAGTTCTGCCTGAGGGTGAGTATATTACATTTCATCACAGTTTCATTTTCTCCTACAGATGAGAAATGGGAATGCGATTGCAGTTATGTAGCATGCATGTGTTAAATCTGATCTCTAATAAAATCAAACACATCACAACTCAAAGCACTTTAGCACAGTGTCGGCAAAATGAAACACCATCTGTCATCATGTAGAGATTGCCTTATTATAACACAAAATCAAACTGCTCAGTGTGAACATTGTTACTTAATAAATGGGTAAATGAAAACTGATAATTATGATCTTATTTATTTTAAATGATTACTTAAAGCCACCAAAAGCGCAACATAATTTGTCAATTAGACACTCTGGACCCCATAACAGCATATAGAGCAAACACCCCTCAGTAAAAAATGGTAAATAGACTTGGAGGGAAACAAAGAGGAGGGATTGAAAAGAAGTTTCAAGAACCACCCGAGGTGCAGATGAGGGAGGGCACTCGGGGCGGAAGAAATCATGGTCAACTCCAATTAGGTGGCTGCAGTTTCTACACCAGAATCACCTAATATTTTCACTTGAAAAAAAAAATCAACAGTTTTCAGTGTGCTGGAAGATACGGCGACACACTGATGACCCCAAACAGAGCTGGTGCACTGCCTTGGACCCATGGGGCACATCTGGAGTTGTGATCTTGTTTCCAATTGTTGGGGGCAAGAGGTTTCTAATTTGGTTTTAATCTTTCATTTGAATAAAACACTATCAATCTGGGATAAATCATTTCTGAAAATGGATCTTAGAGTAGATAGAAAATACACCATTTGGGAGAGGGGCAAGGGTTGAAGAGAAGGACCCTAGTGACGGCACCACAATAGGGAGGAGGGCTCAGCTCTTTTCCGGAGAAAAGAAAATGGAAACATCTAAATGACTCACTGAGATGGTAGATATGCAGTAATGTCTCTTCCTAATGCTTTTACCTATAATCCTGATTATCGGCCCTGATGAAATCACAGCCATTCCTGGGATCCTACAAGATGTGTCAAGAGTTTGCAAGCCCAAGCAACTGTAGAACCACATCCTGTCCACCTGCTAAGCAGGTTGATGTGGGTGCAGTACACAGGGATTAACAATGCTGGACACCTCCTGTGGCAGACATCCAGTTTATCAGAGTCTTACAAATACTGCAAATTCTATTTGTCCCCAAGAAATTAAAAGAAGAGTTCATAGCTCCCCCGACCCCACCCCACAGGCTTCCCAGACTTCTCCTAAGATCTGGATATGATCTATTCAATGACAGGTCATTAAATCAAGTCTGAAAAATCACACAATATATTGTCATTTTGCCATGTCCCTTCCCCAACACTTCAAAAGGTAGTTTCATGGAAGGTGTTCTAAATTCCATTTCAAATGATTTCGTTATCTAAGTTCAAGAGTATTTTGAGATGGTTTTACCTCTAATATTCAATTTCCTTAGGTAAACATTTTTGGCACTTTTGCTATCTTTACATCAATGAGATGATTTAAACAAATAAGAAGTTTGTGTTTGCAGGTAATTTGCAATCCAGTTACAGAAAGAAAACTTGTTAATAAGGATTAGAATGTGTGCTATCAAAGGTAAAGTTATAACAAAACTATTTGGGCAATTTAAAGGTGGGAAGGAGCAAATCCAGTTGAGAGGATGGGGCAAGGCTCATTATGAAGATGGCCCCTGGAGCTGGGCATGGTGACACATGCCTGTAGTCACAGCTACTCAGGAGGTTGAAGCAGGAGGACACCAAATTCAAGGCTAGCTTGGGCAACTTAGTGAGACCCTGTCTAAAAAAATAATAATAATAAAAGAATGAAAGGAAGGGAGGGAGGGAGGGAGAAAGGAGAAAGGGAGGGAGGTGGCACCTGGGATGGACTTTGAAGGATTTCAGGATGTAAAGATGAAGGGGCAGGAGAGGTGTGGTAGGCAGAATCCTAAGATGAACCTGTGATATAATAAAGAAATTGTCTGGTTCTGTTCTGGATTCCTTGCTTAGAGTTCTCAAAACTCTGGACTTCCTTAGGGAAAGAAATATCTTTGTTATGCAAGGAGGTCACTCTAATTGACCCCTAGATAACTCCAGGATGGGAGCCCCTCACCAGAAAGACCAAAGTGCATGATCAGAGGATTGGAACTTTGGCCAGTGTGGAACCTTGACCTCTAGGGAAGAGAGGGGACCTGGAGATTAAGCTTGATAATATGGCCAATGATTTAATCAATATCAACTATGTCATGTAATCCCAATAAAACCCCTGGACACTGAACCTTAATGAAATGCATAGATGTGCACCCTTGACTCCAGGAGGGAGACAATATGGAAGCTCTATGCTCCCTCCCAGACCTTACCCTGTGCATATCCTTTGTAATAAAACTATTATCTTAAGTATGTTTTCCTGAGATCTGGGTCATTCTGGTGATTTGGAAGAGAGGGTAGATACTGAGGGAATCCTTACAAGTCAATCAGAAGGGTGGCCTTTGACCTCACTTGGCAGCTGGCATCTGAAGTGGGGTCAGTCCTATGGAGGACTTTGCCCTTAATTTGGGGAGATTACCCTCAGTGAGTCTGTTTTAGTCAGCCTTTTCACTGCTGAGACTAAAAGACCTGACCAGCACAATTATAGAGGAGGAAAGGTTTATTAGAGAGCTCACATTTTCAGAGGTCTATAGAAGTCCAGCTCCAATTCTCGGGGCTCTAGGTGAGGCAGGACCTCATGGCGGAAGAGTGTGGCAGAGGGAACCAGCCCACATGAAGATCAGGAAGCAGAGAAAGAGAAACTCCACTCTCCAGATACAGGATAAATACCCCATTGCCACACCCCCAATGAACTGCTTTTTCAGCCACACCACACCTGCCTCCATTTACCACTTAGTTAATACCATGAGGGATTAATTCACTGATTAGGTTAAGGCTATAACCCAATCATTTCTCCTCCGACCTTCTTGCACCATTTCACATGTGAGCTTTGGAGGAACACCTCTCGTCCAAACCATAACACTGACCTAACCAGGTCATCTACTAAAAGGGGTGGGACTCTTCCTGGACAGAGAGCTGAACGCATCAGAAGGATTTGACAGGGTGGACATTCTCCATTGCTAGCTTTGAAGATGGATATGGCAAGGAATACAGTAGTCTCTAGGTGAGCAGCCTCCAGCTGACAGTCACCAAGGAAGCAGGCACCTCCCACCTCTGTCCTGCAACCTCAAGAAACTAAATTCTGTCCTATCGTGTGAACTTAGAAATGGACCTTGAGCTCAAGATGAGTCTGGCAGACACCTTGCTTTCAGGCTTGTGAAACTCTGGCCTGAGAACCAAGCCATGGCAATGCCCTGACTACCAACCTATAGAACTGTGAGCTAAGAAACAGAGTTTGCTTTAAGCCATTAACTTTAAGGTAATTTGTTATACAGCAATAAAAGAGGGCCTGATGATGAAGGTGTCATGACCACACTGATATTCTGTATGGCCCTACCGTTGTGCCTGCCCAGCTTCTCTGATTTCCTAAGAACTTCCACCTTACCATCTGCAACCATTCAATCCTTGTTATCACAGGAGCAACCATTTTGGACATGTGACTTGCCCTCGACACAGCTGGATTGGTCCAGTAGTGAGACCTAAATGGACCAATTGGAGACCTTCTCTGCAACTTTTAACTCAAAACTCAGGAAGTGTCTAAAACAATAAAATGCAAAAATCAAAAATTTCTTCTATGTGGAGAAGCTCCTGTGTGGAAAGAATAAAGTCAGAACACAGAGAGAAATCAGGACAAGAACTATTGTGGCCATATCTGGTCCTACTGGTTTCTCAGACCCAGACATGGTCTGCTGGTAGGTCCTGAGAGATACTTAAGTATCTTTTACAATGTCCCTTTATACTTAAGTTGTGTTTCTGTCTATTGTAATGAAAAGTAATACAACAGTAATAGCTAAAATTTATAGTTTACAGGTCAAGCATAAATCCTGCCTGCAATAGGACAATGCTCTTTCTCCAGGGAACATGCTCATGAGTACTCCACAGATACTACGTTCAACTCTCAGGAAACTAATTTAAACAATGGCTTTCTTTTTGTCTTGAAGATTTTGTTTCCACAGGATGCCAAATCATTTGATCAATTCAGCAAGCAACCTGTTAATTAAGTTAAAAAAAAAAAAAAAGGAATCTAACTGAAGTTGGTTCATTGACCTGACCTTGTAAATAAGAAAGATTCAAACATGTTGAAACAAAGATTTGCTTGAGTTAAAATACATCCAAACCTTCCTTGCATGAACGCTGGGGGAATATGAGAATTCCAGGCACTGTTTTTCCTCCGTATTTCCCTCCTTAGTCCAACTCTGAGTGCAGCCACTTCTCTTGGACCCTCTCCAGTAAGTAAAGGCATGAGCCAACATCATGAGTGGTCATGTCCACCAAAGCCCAGGAGAAGTTCAGGACGATTTTAGAGTCAGTGTAAACACTGGGCATTTGGAGGAAACTCGGTATCTCCAGCCTCGTATCCATGTTTCACCTGAAAATCAAATGGTCATGCAACAATAACAAAAGGAGGAACATCATAGTGTTCATCTGGTTGCAAATGAGTGAAAAAAAATAAAACTCAAATTTTCTTCACAAAAGAACAAAAAAGCATGAAGTTTCAGGAACTGGAGACTGGAAGGTTTGGCTGCAACGGTATGGCCACCCTGAGCCCCAGGCTCCAACAAGGACATGAGGATGTGACTCCTCCTGCTCTTTCTCCTTGAGCTCTGGCTTTACTCTTACTGAAGCTCTTCTTGCAGTGCTATGCTTGGATCTGGTTTGAGTGTCCCCCCAAAGGTTCATGTATTGAAATTTCATCCCCAGTGTGGGGAATTAAGAGGGAGGAAACTTAATCTGACAATGGTATTTAGAGGTGGGTCCTTTGAGAGGTGATCGGGGTTAGATAATGTCATTAGGGCGGAATGCTAGAATCCCATGATTGAATCCTGGCAGCTTTATAAGAAGAGAGAGAAAAACCAGACAAACACACAAACATACTCCCTGTTTAGTGCTACGTGATGCCCTGAGCTGCCTCGGGACTCTGCCAGCATGAAAACCATCGCCAGATGTGAGCCCTTGAATCTACAGAACTGTGAGCTAAATAAACATGTTTCCTTTATAACTTACCCAGTCTGTGGTATTGCTATTAGCGACAGAAAACAGACTAATACACGTGGTAACTCCAGAAGGTCCAGAATCCAGCAGAGAGATTCTCTTATTCTCCCACTGTTCTACCAAAGCATACAACTCCAAAACCACCGAACAGATTTGGGCTGCCATGTTCATTTTAAATCATGGTGGCTAGGGGTGGACTGACTTAGTTGAATTAGGCCTGAGTCTTATTGTGACTCCTGGAGCAGGAGCTGGGATCACTGTTACGCCAAGAATTGAGGTGGGCAAGTTGGTTCCCCAAAGAAGATTAGAATTGTCACCAAAAGTAGAAATGACTTTAAAAAGTTGGCAGAAACAACAGATGTCCACTACCATAGTCTTGCCTGGTTCTGGCCGCCATGGTAATTTTTCCCCAGACTTGGAGTCACTTAAGTTATATCTGTGACTTCAACTGGCCATGTCCTGACTTCAGGTGCAGCATATTTGGGGAACTGCAGTCTATCATTCTGAAATCCAGCTTCCAGTCACTCTTGCTGGTTTTCCTATTCTAATGTTGCACTATGTATAGGACCTGTTCTTGTTCCCAAGTCCTTTTTGCCTTGGCCAGCTGCCTTGGGTATCCCTGTTCACCCAAGGCAGAGCCTGACCTTGCCTCGCTTCTAAGAATTTGTCCTAGACACTGGGTTGGAACCCTAGTCCCACGTCTGACCATGTGTGGACAGACATCTAGCATGGATGTTATATGTAACTGACTTCTGGGCCTCCATGTTCCTTACCTAGTGGGACTGTTCTTATGTCTTGTTATTTCCTGCTGAACCCCCCAAATTCTCTAATCCAAATGACCAATTGTCCTCTACAAGCTCTGATCTGCTTGCTGGGCAATAATCCACAGCTAAGTCTTATTTTTTTAAATACCTGTCTGTAGGGGGATTTCTTATTACAGCTATCCTCCTTTTTACAGCCCACTAAGTTCCCTCTTGGGAACCCCCTTTGTGCCAATCTTTAACTTATTTGCACTCACTTCCACTCCTTGTCTTTCCCTTGTTTTATTCTACTTTCCAGGAAAGTGGATCCCTGCATGTTGTAATTTTCCAGCCTTTGGGTCAGCTGGTTTCCAAATGGATTAAGCCAATGATAGGTAATGGCAGGAACTTGTTAGCAGATTGAAAAGAGGAGGGGGGAAGGTAGAAGTCAAGGTGTTCCTCCCATCCTGTCTGCTTTGGGTGATATCTCAAGCAGTGGGAACATCTTCTCCATGGCTTCAGCTCCTCCCACTCAGGTTCCGCTGTGGCTTCTGCTTCCACTAGGTGCACCTGGTTCCTGAGCCCTGGAGCACCGCCTTCTTCCTCCCTGTGGCCCTCCAGCAAGCAGCAGGGGCAATACCCTGTGACTCAGTCCTGACCAGTCAGAACATCTCCTTCCCCTGGCCTTGGTGAATGGTTCAGGGACTTGCACATAACATGTTCAGAACCAGTAATAAACAATGTCAAGAATAAGACTAGGACTCGAGAGGGAGGAAGAGGGGACCAAGAGAGACAGGTGAGAGAGATTATTCTTTTTCTCATCTTGCATCTAGAAAGACAAAAGCCTGGATGTACTGGTAGCCATCTGGCAGCCACTTTGCCACCTCATGGAGAGAGCCCTGTCTGAGGATGAAGTCAATTATGGATGATGAATAGTTAAAAAATAGAGGAAAACTGGGTCTTAACAATATCTAGAGTCTGACACCTTTAGGTCTGGAGTCTGAAGGCAAAAGAAAGTATGTTAAGCAGGACAGGGGGGTCTATACCTGTATCAACATAATTAGCATTTATCTATTTATCTAGGATCCTTTTAAATATTGAAAAGTCCCATCAAGCTGAGATCCAGGGGTTGAAATAATGTAATCAAGGCAAGATCTTCCCATTTCCTTCCACCCTTCTCTTGGCTCTGGTTAGTTTGGTTTGACTTCCGTGCCCAACTCCAAAACACTGGCCTTGTTTCTACCTTCTGCAGGATGGGAGAAGACAGAATCAGCCCTGCCCAATCCATGTGGAAAGAGTCTGGGGGAGAAGTGGATGCCTGACAGTGTGTGAGGTCACCAAAGAAGACAGAAGGGGTACTAAGGAACATCAACACTCCCTGACTCATTCTAATACTTTGACTTTGCAGACAGAAAAACTGAAGACTGGAGAAGGGACATGACTTGCCCCAGGGCCAAGCCACTCCAAACCACTAGTGTCATGATGGCCGCTGGAGACCTCAGTAGCCTCCTTCCATGAGAAGTCGCCTGATGCCAAGCAGCTCTCAGAACATTCCTAACTTTCTGGGCTGGTTCACAGCACCCTCAGAGTGCCAGCTGTTGTTCATGGTACCCCCACACCAAAACCAAACCAAGACAAAACAAATATACCAGTTCCCTCTGTTTAGTTCTTAATCTAAGTATTTCCATTCTAGCAACTTAGGCTGTCACATTAAAAAGTAATACAAATAAGTTTAAAGAAACAATAAATTCATATTTCATTCTTTACCCACAACTACTTATTACAAGGAGGCAGGTACTCTCCAGGCACTGCCCAATTTTTCAAGTCTTGGAGTCCGACCACTCACCACCACCCTTGTTTCCTGTTCCACATCAATGTTTACAAATTTCTTGCTTTTGATAAAGGAATGCAACATGATCTAACAATAACCATCTCAAGCTGATAGTTTATACAGTGCCCCCTAAGATGCCAGCTATCACTGGTTTCCTTCAATAGTATTAAAGATCCCATTGTATTAAAAAAGAAAATACAGTTGTCATGTGTTCCTGTGAGTTAGCCGCAGTGCCCTGGTACTCCCTGATGCAAGGTTTTGGAACCATAAGATGAAGATGCATGGACTGCCCCTTCTCCCCTCCCCACCCAAGGATAGCACTGAGTAACCCTTAGCAGCAGGGCCCGGGGGCTGTGGAGAATGACGGTGCTGCTGATCTCATTTGGCCAGATTGGGGTCGTCCTGATGCTCTCTGGGCAGAGGAAGCACCCACCCTGACACCTTGTTCATTAATGAAAAATTGCAGTGCCATCCCCAATTC
This sequence comes from Glaucomys volans, assembly GCA_020662805.1. Classification (NCBI taxonomy): domain Eukaryota; kingdom Metazoa; phylum Chordata; class Mammalia; order Rodentia; family Sciuridae; genus Glaucomys; species Glaucomys volans. The sequence goes on from JAJEJO010002560.1 coordinate 581,081, forward strand.
TAAAGAATCAGGTAACCACGTCGGCCTCTTTCTAAAGACAATGGGACCAGATGTCTACTGTCCCCAAAGACCACTTGGTGCTATTTATTTTATTTCAAATGTTTGCTTCTCCTTGATTTAGTTTCTATTTCATTTTGCAGCCCTGGCTCGTAATCTCATTACAAACAAAGCACTTTCATTATAAATTCCTTCAGAAACTGAAGCGAAAGCCCATTGAAAAATTATATTTTTCCTTTGCTTTCCTATAAGGATAGAGACCTGCGCTCTTGAGCTGACTGTCCCCTCTTCTTGCTCTGTGACATGGGATGAACACATCCCCAGAGACCCTTTTTTTTTTTTTCTTACCTGTTGAAAAATAAAGGGAGAAGGACAGACTCTGAGGTTTTTACCAACCAGTAAATTCTCCAACACTTTGGAGGTCTCCCTAAGACACAAGACACCATGCAGGGAATGGCCACCAATGTTCAGTTTTGCCAATGACATACAAAGTGTAACTACCATCTACTATCACCAATATTTTGTAATATAAAGATCATTTTACTACCAAAAAAGTGGTAGAAAGAAAATATCCCAAAGTATCTTCATTTTAAAAGTTTATTTCTTGGCCAGGCGAAGTGGCACATGCCTGTAATCCCAGCAGCTCCGAGGCCAAGGCAGGAGGATGGTCAGTTCAAAGCCAGCCTCAGCAAAAGCGAGGTGCTAAGCAACTCGGTGAGACCCTGTCTCTAAATAAAATCCAAAAGAGGACTGAGGATGTGGCTCAGTGGTCAAGTGCCCCTGAGTTTGATCCCCAGTACCCACCCCCCAAAAAAAGTTTATTTCTTTGCTGTATTATAAAAACTCTTGGCTAGTCCTTTTTTCCATTTTGCTTCAGACGGGTGAAAACTTCATCGCACATCAACCCAAGTTACAAAGGAGCACGGGCCACCTAGGGCGTCCCTCGGGCCCTGACTTTGCAGACTGTCCCTGCAATGACTTCACTTTCTGAGCCTCAATTTCCTCATCTGACAAATGGGCACAGTAAAACCCAGGACTGGTGTGAAGGTGAAATGGAAAAAGGAATGCATCAGTGAGGAGGAGAAGACAGAAGGAGAAGAAAAAAGAAAAGAAAGAAGATGAACGTTATCAATCCCAGCACCATTTTTTTTTTTTTTTAAACCCTTTATGTTCCACCCAGAATCAAGGGGAAAATTGCAGATCTCCAACTTTTTCTCTAACTCTCTGTCCTTGACTGGTTTAATTTAGACCCTGAACATGAGTTTAACAAAGTGCTTTCGTGTTTGTTATATTGGATTAGCAAATTATAAGCTATCATATGAGACTTTCGAGAACACCCAGACAAATGACCTGCACACAGGGAACCCTCATATACTCACCATATGGGCTTCATTTATTAAAGCTTTGGACCCTGAGCTTGGGGAGAGCCAACCTCTTTACAGAGAGACTCCTGAGGATTGGTTGCTAGGAAGCTACAAAAGCTAGTGTTTTTAATGAGATTTAAAGTATCATAAATTATATATTATTTTCGGTACTTAGAACATTCATAGCTCTTTGGTTTATTTTGTATTTCATTTTACATTGGTGACATATAATCCCTTTACATACAAAATGCCTTGCATAAGAATTCCCTCAGAAATCAGAGCAAAATTACACTTCAAAATTTTTTTTTTCCTCCCTAAAATAAAAAGTTCACGTTGCTTTGTCTCCTTCTGTGTGTCCAAGGCAGGCAATGGCTAAGAATTTATTTTCTCCAGCTTAAAAAAAAATTAATCCCAGCCTTTCCCAATAATAATTACGCCAGTGAATACCGTGGGCTGAGTCTGGAGCTGCTGTTAATAAGAATTCTCATAATTCCATTTTCTGATGAGAGTTAATGTGGGTTCCGCGGGCTTAATTCCGCAGATAATTACAGAGGCAGTATTTAAAAAGCCTGTTTAGTCACTACCGTTCCTCAACTCCCTTCAGTTTTCAACATTAAATAAAGAGGCAGCAATTCCACAAAAGAAATTCAAAAACTATTTAGTTTAACTGCCCATCTTTAAGGAGGCGAGTCATTATGCAAATGCGGTGCCCAGAATTGGCTGGTGGAGGCTGCTCGGACCCATCTGCATGATAAAAGGCAGCCGCCCGTTGGTCACAAAGGGCCACAGGCACATTTCTGCTGCCAGTGGCCACCGATAAGACAAATGAAGACAGTGGTTTCGATTAAGAAATTGTTTTGATCGGAGATCCTTTGTGAAGTGAGATTTTAACATCTTCGGAACACCACGTCCCTGCCCGGCTGGTGGCTCCCCCTGCACTCCCCTCTGGGTGTCCTCCTGCTGTCCCCTCCTATGCTTGGCACTGGCAGCCCTAACCAGGTTTGAGGGACATTAGGCTGCTTTCTGGGATGTCTCAGAGATTTCATGACAGACCACTTTTCACTTTTAACAAAAATCAAGAGCTCTAACAAGGTGCAAGTAATCAAGAACAACAAAAGTTTTAGGAACCTTGAAATCCAGGCGAGGAGGAAGCAACAACCTGGGCAGGGTTTTCAATAATTATAAGCAGGGCTATGGGGCCCTCATCTTCTTAAAATGTTAGAACTCATCTTTGTCTTCCCTTAAGGCTGGTCGATTCACAGACATCTCCTGTGGCCTTTCCCAGGGTTTCTTTTTCTGGAGGGGGTCAGGGGTACCAGGGATTGAACCCACCACTGAGTCACATCCTCAGCCCTTTTTTATATTTTATTATGAGACACCGTCTTGCTAAGCTGCTTAGGGCCTCACTAATTTGCTGAGACTGGCCTCAAACTTGCGATCATCCTGCCTCAGTCTCCTGAGCTGCTGGGATTACAGGTGTGTACCACTGCACCCAGTTCCCTTTCTCAAAGCATTATCTGTTCCAGTTCCCATCTCCACTTTGATTGCTTAATGTCTGGATTCTGTTTATTCCTCATTTGGTTCCTAGCTAACCAACCAGAAATCAGGACCTCACTTAGCGTCTGGATCCCACATTCCTTCTACTCCCCTTGAAACAGAAAAGCCTTTGTGGATTGCATGTTGCTGCAGTGGACCACATTGAAGTGAGAATGCTCATAGACATGTCACCATAGGAACCGCATCCTTACCTCATAACTTCAACAAAGCCATGTGACATTTGCCAGTAAAGGATGGACCTGGAGACTATCCTGCTAAGTGAAACAAGCCAATGGAACTGGAGACTACCATGCTAAGTGAAACAAGCCAATCCTAAAAACCAAAAGGTGAATGTTCTCTCTGATATGCAGATGCTGACTCACACTGTGGGGGTGAGGGAGGAGCGAAGGTTCACCAGATTGGACAGGGAGGAGTGGGGGGAAGGGAGTGGGGACGGGAACGGGAAAGGGCACAATGAATCAGATGTAACTCTCCTATGCTCATATATTAATACACAACCAGTGTAACTCCACATCATGTACAATGGCAAGAATGGGAAGTTATACTCCAGGTATGTATAATATGTCAAAATATATTCTATTGTCATGTGTAACTAAAAACAACAAATAAAGAAAAAAAAGAAAAGAAAGCCATGAGAAAGTGAAAGGATGGCATGGAGAGGCTGGAACAAGTGGAAAAATGGGGAAAAATAAGAACTTGTTGGCAGATTAAAATGAGCACTTGAAAGAGAAAAAAAAGTCTGTGCATATATATATGTATATATGCTTTATATATATACAAATTTTATTTATATATATACACTTCTATTTTTATATACTTTTTTCTAAGAAGGATCTATATAAATACTTTTATAAAATATGTATAGTTTTTTATTTTTACAAAAAGTATATATATCTTATATATGTATGTATATCAGAATATTTTAGTGGTTGTAAGTTTTGATGCATATATATATACATTTGTAATTATATTATTTTGAAGGGTTTTTTCCCTCTTTTTTTAAGCATGTACCAACTTCCATCTTTAAAATGACTAAGTGATAGCATCCAGGTATGTCTGGCTGCATGACCTTGGACACATCTCACCCTTTGGAATTTCAGTTTCCTGATCTGTAAATGAAGTTGATTCTGAGGTCTCTTCCAAGGTTCATCTGTTGAGTCATCTATGAGTATCTGACTCATCCTAGGGATAAAATAAGAATAAGGAATCATACGGATAAGGAAGCAAAATAAATTTTAATCCTACTACTCAGCAATACTAAATCTGTAAGAGTGCTTGGAGATCTTCCAAAATGTTCTTGTGTAAGAATTATTTGGGGGAAAAAAAAGTGAGAAAGAGAGAATTATTTGCAAGAAATATTCCACTGAACGGGCAAATGGTGGGGAACTTGTGATCTATTTCAATGCCTTAGATAAGAAATAAGAAGCTCAAGGTTATGTGCTGAGAAGAAGTAGAGCTAGGATTAGAATTTCTACATCTCACATCTGTCTAGAGCATTTTCTACCAAATTACATAGTATCTTTAATTTGTGATGATTTCCGTTTGACCCTTAAATAGGATGACCATTCATTGCACTTTGCCTGGGATCGTCCAGGGTTTTGACTGCCATCTCTGTGCAATTGTTAATAACATCACTTTTGCTCTTGAACCTGTCTTGAATTCAACAATAGCTTTTATGGTCAAGACACCCCCCTCAACCCAGTCCTTGCCCTTCTCTCAGCCTCACAACAACTTACCTCCTGACACTGCTTCTCCAGAACTTCCTCCCTGACCTCTGTCTTCATAAGAGATATGATCAACCCTAAAACCTTAGAATCAGTATTCACTCTTGAGTGGGTTGACCTTGTGTCTAATTCTCTCTCTTGTCTAGAGGCACAAACTGGGGTTTGGCCTCCCAGCTCAGGAACTGACCACTTCAAAAAAATAAAAAATAAAAAAGACACCATGCAGAGAAAGGCCAGATCTGCTTAACAAGGGTGCATCAGCATTACATGTTACAGCAACTCCTCTCTTTCTGAATGATGAGCATCATACATGTATAACAGCTTGTATCCCCAGGAGGCAGCCTTCCTTCTTTCATTTATTTGCAATTCTTATGTGCTGCTTCCGTGTTAATTCTTGAGGAAGCACAGAGATTAACCTGGCATTGCCCATGTTCCCAAGAAGTTCACAACCCATTTGAGGGGTGGAGGGCGGAAGATACAGACCTTGCACGTCACCAACTCAGTTTACCATGTTTAATCTCCCATAGACAGCATGCCACACACTAGGCAATCAAAAAGGTTTGTTGAATGCACACCCACATGAAGTAATCCATTAATCCACATTGTCTTATGTTCTAATTGCATTCGGTATCTACCCAAACATAGAACTATGTTATGATAGCATGATAGATCAGAAAGGCAAGAACCCATAGCAGTTAAGGGTTTAGGTCTAGACATGGAGTTCTGGGGTCTGAATCTTGACTCTGCCCCTTGTTTATTGCACGGTTTGGGATCATGTACTTTATCTCTGTGCCTCAGTTTCCTTTTCTGGAAATGAGGATAATGACAGCAGCTACTTCATAGGGTTGTTGAGAGGATTCATGAGCTATTATGTGCTAAGTGCCTAATACAGTGTTAGTGACGGTTTGCGCTATTTGGTGGTTAATATTCAGCAATCAGCTCTCTGCAGGTAAAGAAAAAGAGCCCTGACGTGCAACATTTGCAGATTGCAGTGTAAATGTTCCTGCCACCAACACGATGTCGCAGAAGGTGGAGGTGGGAAGAGTTGTGCATGAGGGGTTCGTGGAGGAAGCACACCCTTGGTGGTTGCTAATGGGACAATGGATGTGGAAGCATTTCCTGAACTTCTCACGTGTGCCTTTCCTCTATTCACTCTTTTTCGGTTTGGGGTCCATGTTGCATTTAAGAGAATGGTGAAGACATGGGATCAATATTCTAAATAATCACACACACAAGCCCCTCCACCCACCGAGTTAGGCTAAGCACTGAGGAATGAGAGTGCTGTCTTCTGTGCATGACGGAGTCTCCTCAGCAGGATGCACAATCACGACAGCTCTGATCTTGCAGGACTTACTAAGTTCCAGGAACTACACCAGGTATTTTAAATACAAGATTCCATCGGCCTCACAACTTTGGGAGATTGGCATTGTAACCTCCAATTTACAGATAAGGAAGCTAAGGCTTAGAAAGTCAATAGCGCACTCTTGTTCCACTACTATTAAGTGACAAAGCCAGGATTCAACCCTGGTCTGTGTAAATGCCAAAACTCATACCACTACCCTTAACTGCTAGGACTCTTTTTCAGTTCTGGTGTCATTTTAATGTTGATTATTGGTTTCTGTAGGAAACAAAGAGAGAATAGATGCCAGAGTCAGACCAGGTGCAAGTACTGACTCTCAACCTTATGACCTCAGGCAAGTTTCTTAACCTCTCTGTGCCTCAGTTTCTTCATTTATGAAGATATACCTGCTTCAAAGGGTTATTTTAAGCATTAAATGAGCTACTATTTATAGAGTATCTAGAACAATATCTGGCAGGTAGCAAGTTCTATATGAGTGTTTATTAAATGAAAATAAATTCTTTAGATGAAGAGAGAGTTTTCCTGGTCTTCAAGAAGAAAACAGGTGAAATCAACTTTTCCATTCAGTGACCAAGCTGCCTCTGGGACAATCCAGGTGGATGAAACCAAACAACTTTGGAATCTAATGCAGATGAATCCCAGGTCTGATTTCCTTGCCCCCGTGCGCTCTGAGGCCCATTGATTTCCAGTGTAACAGCCTCTGTGGAAACCACTATCCTAACAGGGAAAACACAGCTTACATTTTTCTAAGCAGGTTCTTCAAGGTGGCTGTTAATGCCCCTCAGAGGGCACATGACAGAAAGGAAATAGGGGGTTTTATATGGTACTAAACTCCTGACTTCAGCTGCCTTTTCCTCAGTTACAGATAACACAGGCTCTACTCCGTTAACCAACCCCAAACAAGGTCCCTGCTTTCTGCTACTGTAACAGGTTACTACAGACTGAGTAACTTATGAACAAAGAAGTTTATTTGGCTCATGGTACTGGAGGCTGGAAAGTCCACGATCAAGGGGCTGCATCTGCCAAGGGCCTTCTTGCTGCATCCTAACACAGCGCAAGGCTTCATGTGGAGCAGAGAGAGCAGGGGAGGACTGAACCCCCTCTCATGATAACAAACCCCTCCAGCACAAACATTTATCCATTCCTGAAGGCAGAGCCCTTATGATTTAATCACCTTTTAAGGTCCCACCTCTCAACACTGTTGGAATTGAACTTCTAACACATGAACTTTGAGGGAGTACATTCACTCCACAGCATCCCCCAAGCACGGCTGTCCCTCATAGACCCCCTCCAAAAATTAAGCACTCTGGTTGAAAGGCAAAAAGCTTTTGAAAAATCTAATAAAGACCCAGGTGAGGCTCTTGGGCCCATCAAACGGGTGGTGTTATGCTTTGAATATGAAATGCCTCCCCCCCAAAAACTCATGTGTCCCCTATCACCAAGGGTTAGGGGTAGGGCTGGTAGGCAGTGATTGGATCATGAGGTCTCCATGGATTGAACCACTGAGACTCAAATGGACTACAGGGAGGTGGGACCTGGTTGGAGGGAATAGGTCACTGGGGACATCCCCACCCTCTTCCCCATCACCCTGGCTCCTTCCTGGCTGCCATGAGCTGGGCAGATTTCCTCCACTGTGGCTTTCTGCCCTGATGGTTTGGCCTTGGAGCCCTCCCAAGCATGGACTGCACTTCTGAACCTTGAATCAACATAAATCTTTCCTCGTCTAAGTTGTTCTTGTCAGGTATTTTGGTCACAGTGACGCAAAGCTGACTAACACAGGGGGCTTTCCAAAAATACTTGGATGCTTTTCATCATGTCCATCTTTCTTTTCCAAAAACATTTACCTAAAGATGGTGACAGCAATGCCACCTGGGGACCCAAACACAACCCCCAGAAAACTGTTCTACATGGAATTGACAACACCTTCCAAAACCCTCACCCACACACAGGTCCACTTGGTGCAGTGACCGCAGCACTGCCCCTATCTTGCTCTCCAATAAACTCTGTGTCATTAGATATTACCTCTTCTATGAAGAAAGTATAATAAGATCTAACTACCAACTTACAAGAGCATGATAAATGATACCTCCAGAATGCAATCATCAAAACTAGGAAATCCTGAAGGATACATTGCCTGGCTTCTTTGATGAATAAACAAGAGCAGAGGAAGAAAAGAGAGGGATTGTTATAGACTAAAGGAGACTTCAGAAGCATACCAACCAAATGTAGCACGTAGGATTTGGTTTGATCCTGATTGAAGCAAACCAACAGTAGAAAGTTACTTTGAGACCATTTGAACTTGGATTGACAATTTGGTGACATTTAGGAATTAGGTTAATTTTCAGATTATTAAAGATATTACATGTATGGTTTTTAAAGTTACTATCTCTCATGAATACCTGCTTGAGGGTTTATGGATGAGACAATGGGATACCTGGTATTTCTTTAAAGCATTCTAGGCAGTGCCAATGGCAACATGTGGGGAAATCAGAACTGATGATACCATGTTGGCAGTGTGTTCGTGGTTGTGGAGTGATAACTACATGAGGGTTCAGTATATTAGTCTCTCTTCCTTTGTATATTTGAAGATTTCCATAATAAAATATCTTTACAACTACTGAATCAGAAACACAGCATCCTCTCTCACTCCTCCCTCCCTTCCCTACCCCTCTCCTTCTTGTCCCATACAGTCACCAGGGCTGGTCTGCATACCACTAGCTGTCTCCCCTTCCCCACCCAACAGCACCTTAGTCAAACCCTTACATCTTCTTTCCTGCATCTTTGCAACTGCCCCTTTATTGTCCCCAGTCTCAAAACTCCTCAGCCTTGATCTTCTCTCTCACAAAAACAATCTTTTTAAAGTCTGAATCTGATCATGCTCCTCCCCTGCTTACTACAATTTAATCGCTCATCTTCACCTACCAGTAAGTGTCCAACCATGACCTATAGGCCATGTAGGATCCATCCCCTGCCTACCATCCCACCCCCATCTTCCCATCTTCCCTTCAAATGCAGTTGATTCTGGTGATAGCAGGCTTCTTGTCATTCATTTGACACAAATGTATCAGGCCCCATTATAAGGATGCTATATTCATCATGCGAAACACTCTAGCAAACTCCACAGAAGAGTCCCTACCTTGTGAAGTTTACATACTAGTAGTGGAGAAAGATAATACCTAAATAAATACCTGGTGATGAATGGTAGCTGTTCACCTGTAGGTCCCTGAGTTCTCCAGGCTCAACTACATCTTGGCATAAGCAATCGCTTCTGTGGGAAGGTCCTTCCCCAATCAGTCCCTCCCATCTGGTGACAGCTGCCCATCTAGTCCCCTTTAAGGTTCAGCCCATGGTTGCTCCCTTCTGGAAACTTTTCCTACTGCCACCAGACTCAGTTTTTCATCATTATATCACCAACATCTCATACTTTGCCTAGGCCAAGTAGGATTTAATAAATGCTTATTGAAAAAATAAATGAATGAATGGATTGACAGACGGATTTCTGCCTCACTTAAACTGACTTTCTTGGGGTTTTGAGTCATGAGTGTTAGGAGAACAGATTCTATCTGGGTATTATTCTATATCCTGAAGCACTTGAGATTACTGTGTTCACTTTGTTAATCAGAGTCATTGAAAATGGATATGCACTTAAAGCAAAAATGTCCCTGAGTGTTTCCAGTGAATTTGTGTTACGTACAAAAAGCCTTTCACTGTGAAATATGTTGTTATACAAAAGTCATATTGAGTTGGTCTTTTTTTTTTTTAATTTCAGTTTATCTCAGAATCTCTAAAATTCTACTTTGCTTTGGGACCTTCAAGGATTAGACACGACACAATTTTCCAGAACATGTCTGATCAACAAACCCTTTAGTCCTCAGCACATTTCAACAGACCAATGACCTAAAGAGCATCTCTCAGGAATCAGTGGTCCATCTGACACCCTGCCTCACCGTTTTCCTTGACTGGTCCATTTGACTCACTTTACACCCAGGTAATAAACAGTGCTGTGCACCAGCCAGAAAATTCGGAAGTTCTCTGTTCCCCAGCCTCCTCATCTGCTAAACTATGATAATAATGCATGTTGTGTCTGAATCAGCAGACTGAAAATTATCCAATGGCTTTCTTTTCCAGCTTTCTTTCTCCCTTTCTGTCTTTATCTCTCAATCTATACGGTAAAGGTAGCGATGCCTGAGTAATTGAGAAAACAGCATATCAATCAATGCTTGTTAAAACAAACGTACAAAAATGAAAACCTCTCAGGACAAAAATCAGCACCAGCTCAGGCAGTTTCTGGATATGTGAGAAATGAAATCAGAGGAGACAATGTACCATTTGGGAGGAGAGAGTTTCTTCTAGCACAATGGTTTACATTGTTTTCCAAAACACAAAGAATGCAATGGAATACACTTGAGTGTGTGATTTTGACACGTATGCATGGATACCCATCTTACACTATCGCGTGAGAAAATAAAATTGACAAGGGTTTTCTTTTCAGTCTGAGTCTCTGTAGCTGAGTTGATGACTAATCTTACAGATTAAATCCAATCGCTGGATTATTGATATTAATTCTTTCTTCAGGTTGACAGCTGTAGGATGGAAATATCATAGGAAACACACTGAAATCGACTGAGCCCAATTAAGCAGGAAGGACTTCAGCCAACACATAGAAAATACATCAATCACAGCTCACAATTTTATTTCCAAGTCAGAATACTTTTAAAATCTGAGAATGTAAGTTTAAAACACCATATTAATATTATTTTGTGTGATGATTTATGTGCTGATTTAAGCTTTATTTCATTGTTATAAATCTAGTCTGTCAACAAACAGTGAACATTTTCTTAAGCTCTTTTGAAGCACGATTTGACCAAGAAATGTTCAAGGATGGAGGAGGCTTTGTCATCTTCAGTATTTTAAGCCCTGCTTTTAGTTAAAGCTTTTAGTTAAACAAGGACAAGTCTAAGCTGGCAATTTGCAAATAGGCTCATTTCTGCACCCATTCATTAATGCGCTGATTAGAATCCTAATGTAGAGATGGGGGCATCTTAAAGTCAACTCATTTATGGAAATGCTCATAAATTTAGCAAATCATTGTTCAAATAGAAACATTCCATGATTATTGAATGTAGAGAAAGATGTGAAGCAATTGGGGATGGAGGCGCACACCAGCTCCTTGTTACAAAGTTACCCAGACTGATGATAAAAGCTAAACCGGGAAGAAGTGAAAGCTACCCAGTATTAGCAAATGGTAGAATTGACAGATGCCAGCCAGAATGTACAGAAAGTAGCAGGCGAGAGGGAAATGGAGAGCTATAGAGAGAAGGAAGTCACATCACATTAGGGAGAAGTAAGAGTGACCGTGAATTGCTCATTATTGAAAATAGGTAATTGGTACGAGAGGTGTGCTATTTTTATAATTGTTTGAAACTCTCCATGATAAAAATGCAGGAAAAAATCGACTTCTAACAAGAGTTGGACTAATTTTAGGTGAAGCAAAAGGAAAGCAAAAGCAAAGAGTTATGGGAAAAAAATTTATTAACTATGAAAAAAAATTCTTGACTATAAAGAGGACGGAAAGGAAGAAAACTCTCCAGGAAAAGGAATATAGACTGTATCCAGAATATTCCAAAGAAAACCAGGATTGCGAATGATTGCAGATGTATTTTGACAGACAAAACACAATTGTTGAAGAACACTATCTATCTAAAGGAGTAATAAGAAAAACGCAAGGACAGAAGAGATACACGTTTACACTATATCAGAATAAAAATTATAGAAAGTATTTAAGTCAATATTCATGAGAAGGGTGTGATAGAAAAGAGAGGAATGTAAATGCAAACTCACTGTAAAAGGGGGACTTTCAAAGGTGCAAAGAGCATCTCAGAAAGTTCCAGGAAACTCTTTCCTCTTTAGCATACTATGTGTTCCAACCACGCCTGCCACCTTACCTCTTTGCACCCTGTACTTCCAATCCACCCCTCAGCATGCCTCCAACTAGGGCTGAGGACAGACCACATGCAATTCCAGGTGGAACACAGCTAGGTGACCAGATGTGGAGCTGTGTTGCTTTAAACCTTAAAGTCCTTAACCACTGACTCCCCACCCACCCACGAGGTTTTGGCCGTATATATTTTGTGACTGGCATCTAGTATATTCTCAATAAATATTTATTGAATGAATAATGGAACAAATGAGTAGGTAAATGAGAACGAATTAATGAACCACCACTTCCCCTGCACAACACGGATCCCATTAGATAGATGTCTGGGCCATCTGAGCGGTCAGGCTGCATGCAGCTCCATCTCAGCTTGGAATGAACACATCAAGAGAAGTGGGGGTTTCAAGTCACCCTCGACTCCTTCCTGTCCCTCACTCTCCCCGTCCAACCCTTTCTCTCATCCTTTGCGGCAAATGCAATGACCTAGTTACATCAGTAATTTTACTTACCAGGTTTTGGGGACCCAGGACTTTTCATGGCCTGCTAATAACAAGACATTATTATGGAATATAGACAACAAATAGCAGCAAAGTGATCTGTCTTTTTCTTCTTGTTTCCTTCTTTACTAAAATGCCCTTGATTTTCCCCCATTAATTGCATATTAACATATCTAACATAGAGAATGTCTTCTAAATTACCCACTGGTGTGAGGGATAATGCAGTGTGTGAGATGAATGAAACGTGCAGCTTCTCAAAGCTCCCAAATACTTCTTTCAAAAATGATCCACTATTTTCTTAGCTTGAATAGTCTTTTCATACTAACCTCAGTGACTACCAAAACAGTTTAATGTTATTAGAATATCATCAAGTTTCATTATGTTTAATAAGAGATGGTGACAAGAGATAATTTTAAATACATTTTCACCAAAATTAAAATCACAAGTTGTAAAATTAATCCTAGAAGTGTCAGTTATAATGTGATGTAATTTCAGTCTTCTTAAACTTATTCTCGTTAAGTGCTTCAGTATGGCGCACTAGCAATAAAATTATAAATATGGCAAAGAAACCAAAATCTCAAATACCCATCCTCATTCTCCATAATGAAAATTGTGGTTAGTCTCATCAATTTATTTGCCACTTTAAATGGATTATCCAAAGGAAATTGATTGGCATGATCAACTATCTCACTATCTATTCATCATTCGGTATATAGTCACTGAGTATTTATACACAAAGTATTACCAATACGCCCAGTGTGAAAAGAGAAGATGGGAGACGCTGCCTGCTCATTTCCTCCCGTTCCCCATCACTCCTTCAGAAGAGAACCCAGAGAAGGACAGAGTTCAATAGGACTGTGTTTATTTATTCACATCCTGTTTCATGTCAAAAAGGGTGGGTTTCCTTTTAAAAAATATACAAAATAAAACAGAATAAACTAGGATGATAGAAAAATAAAGCAAAATCAAATAGGTAAACACTCAGTTGAAAGAAGTACACCAGCAATGGAGCAGGGACAGGGAGTCCCTAAGAACCAAAGCAAAGGCACACACACACACACACACACACACAC